>CM042428.1:36116110-36286110 GCA_023631565.1 Gymnocephalus cernua | reverse complement strand
CCCTTCCATTTCATTCAGAGCCTTAAGAGATTACCAGCAGATACAAGAGCTCAGTGCGGGCCTCTTTGTGTCACTCCTCTAAGGTAGCTGCAGAAAGGCAAGGTGAGCGCACCTGATTTCATTGTTGAATGCAGTTCATACCATGTGTGAATGAAATACTGGTGATATTTGATACAGCACAATGTTGAACTTAAACCCAGCTATGAAAACAAAATCTATCATATGGTAACATTTTAATTTCCGTAGGGAATATTATAATATGGAGTGAGTCGAGAACAAGTCCCCTAGTTCATTTCAAATAGTTTGTAGCCTGCTCTCTACTGTAAACATGCTTTTTTTTGTCCAAGCAGAATTCATTGTACTGTATATTTTCTGTCTGTCATTTTTGTGGTGATAAGTGGTCCCCTTTTTCCCTGCAGGTAGAGTCAGCGTGGACTATCAGAAAACTCAGCGGGACTCTCTGCTGGCTGGAGGTGAGTCAGTTATTGCACAAGGAAAGGTTTTACACATATCAGTACCTGACCAGGCAACCGCATCGAGAGTAGGGCTGCACAATTAATCGCATTTTTATCGCAATCGCAATATGAACTAGTGCAATATCCAAATCGCAGGGGAGCGCAATATTTGTTAAAAGCAAAATATGTGTCAAACCATTCTAAAATAAAGTATTATGGTGCTGCAGAGACATCCGGGCCTACAAATCGTATCCTGCAGACTAAAGAAAAAAAACTTTGTTTGGTACAGATCCTTGCAGAAAATCACACTTGAGTCATTTTCTTTTTTTTATATTTTTCAATGAAAATGAGAATAATGATACGAAAATGATCATTCCCTCCAATCACAATATCAGTCAAAATAATCGCAATTAGATATTTTCCTCATATCGTGCATCCCTAATCGAGAGTGTCTTTATCAACCATTCTTGATATTCGTGATGCCTTGCTGTTTGAGCCAATAACGTACGTAACACCCGTACATGGAAACTGAGCTTGTACTGTACCCACGTGTTGCTGAAAGTTTTATTAGCTGCTATGTTAGTTTAGCAATTACTAAAATTAAAAAAGGACAAAAAAAAGTTCTGTTGCAACTAGCCAAATAGACACATGCTTAATTGTCTGGAACGGGGGGAAATGTACAGATAGTTCATGGTGGAAATGGCATGATTTCCATTTAATTGGATCTCCTCAGCGCCAGACAGAAGATTTTTGGAGAACTGAGTTCAGAGCTAACAACTGTAACTTAATGATGACATTCTTACAGAGGCAATTCTTTTATTCTTCAACTTTGGTTTATGTTGGCGAGGAACTGCTTGTGAAACAAGGTTATTTAATGATCTAAATATATCTTCTTTTTTAAAAGTAGAAAAGAACAGATTTATAAAGAAACAAAGGACAACTCTACCTTATTCTGCCATTTGTTTGTATTTCAGACTTTCAGACATTTGTCAAAACCTTGTGTGGTCAAACAAGTGCATTGAACTGTGAATCTTTAAAATAGCAACAATGTGAATACGACTAAGAATGTCATACCTCCTTTATTATCCTCTTGTAATTCTCAGACGTGCAGTTGCCTCTGATCATGGCTCCACAGCAGCCATTCGACAAACTTGTGTTGGCTTGCGGGGAGGTTGGATGTATTACAGGATGTGTTATAAAGTGCTTAGAGAGACTCTTGAGGTGAATATTGATGTGAGAATGTGTCTGTGTGACTTTCACGCGGGCATGCGTGCGTGTGTGTGTGTGTATGACTGACATTAGAAATAGGAGTTCCTTAATGGTAAGCCCATGTGCACAATGGTAGGACCAATTGAATTAAAATAAATACATTTATATTAAAAGGTTCCATTAACACTGGTGCTTTCAGATAATTTTGTAGAAGGTTACATCTTTTATTTGTTTCCATTATTACCTATTTTAGTATTTCTGTATAGTCAAACACAATTCAGGTGTCCCCATAGTTATGTTTTTGCAATTTGTTTTAACAAAATAAAATGTGTTTAAATAGTGATTGGATCTGTTAACCATTGATCCTTGATCAAATTGATCAAATCACTAGTTTATTCTTCAGTGTGAACATGAATGCAGATTAATTTTGACTCTTGGGGTCTGTTCCAAGAAGCAGGTTCACTCAGTAATATCTGGATAATGTTGCTGAGTAAAACCTACTTCAGACCTGGTTCCACATTTTACTCAGCGTACGTATCTAGATTACTCAGTAAAGCGGGTTCTTGGAACAGGGCCCTGTATTGTGAGAACAATATCTAGATGTAAAAAATGATTGATCACATGCATGTTGGCGACAGACACTTGGCTTTCTTAACATTTCTGTGACATTTGCAGGTATAGTTTTGTAAAACAATGAGGTTGTTTGAATTTTCACCACTCTGTAGGAGGCTCAGTGAGCAGGTCAAATTATAGAGGAAACCATGCATTTGCAGTAATGTGGGCATTGCCTTAGGAAGCGGTAGCCCCTAATTACCACATTGGGGCAAATAAACCCATTTAGATTGTGAGTGTAGCATTGGATTTCACATTTTGGTGCCCCCTTCACAAGACTGGTGATCCTGCTGTTCTTATAACTGAGTTTGTGGCCGCTTTCCGACCGGAGGGATTTTTGTAGTTCCTAGAAAATAACATTCCTAGAACCCTTTTTGTGCTTGTGTTCCGACTGGACCAATTTGGGGATTATTAAGTTCTTCTGGCCGCTGTAACTCTTCCAGCTCCTACTTCAGGGCAGGGTCTTTTCGCTGTTCCCTTATCCGCATAGCAACCTAGGTCAACAAGGGTCGGTTTTCCGGTACAGACAGACCAACAACGGGACAAATTTAACGATTTTCGCCATCTTATTCATCACTAAATTCACTTCTGAGAATGTTTTGGGCGAGAAATTTAGATTTCGAATATAGGCAGTCTTGCGCAGATCGTTGCCGAATTGACAATTTGCTTTAACGTTTTCGGAGTTGAGAAGCTCCATAAAGTGACGCGACGCAGCTAGCGCCTGCCCCGGCCGCTGGCTCGTCGTTTGGACAGTCACACTCGGAGACCCCGCTGTAAGCTGGAGGTCTCTCAGACCGGTCTCGTTAATAAGAGGCTTTTATTTTATTTCGTTGACGGATCATTTTGTTTAAATATCACAACACATGTCCATCATAAGATTAACGGGAACCTGTGGTTAACTGCCTTTTCAGAGTTAAACTCCACAAGCGCCTGCGGGCTTGACAACCTTGTTGGCCGGCCGTTACACACACACACACACACACACACACACACACAGTCACACACGGCCACAGCGCAACAGGCAGAGGGGGGAGTGAGAGATACCCATTTCTCTTTGGGAGACTTGTTTAAATTATGACGTAGACTATATATATTAGATTTAGTATTTAGTTCATACTTTTTTTGTTGTATTTGTTTTCTGATTTTAATGCTATAAAGACCATTGCCGTGCTAGCGTCACTCCCTTACCCCTCCTACCAGTCCCTGTGGCCACTTGGCCAGTGCGAATGCAAATGTAAAAAACGGTTTTGGGGGAGAGTAGTTAGTAGAACTGCTTAGAAGTGGACCTTTCCTATAACTATGTTCCTGTAACTACTTGGTCAGAAAGCAGCTGAGTGATGGTGAGCTATTCCCCTACTTGTACAGCTCTTGTACTAGCATTACATCCCGCTTACTATTTTGAATTGTCTCATTACTGACTTAGTGACCGCTCTCCTTTTAATGTTTTTGATACAGAGCAATGATTGTGGTGAGCAGAAGGTGCATGGGGTGCAAGAGATGGTTTTGCTACATTTTTATGGTTTTGCTACATTTTTTAAGGAGGCACATGTCAGCTAGGCCGTAACCCCTGAACGACCAACCATAAATCAAATCTCAACTGACACTTATTAGCAGTTAATGAAGGCTATGCCACTTCTGGTTCTGTAGACCAGGCGTGGTGGTCAATACCTCTATTGTATTTTTATTCTATTATTCTTGGTGCTCAAGAGGGTTGTGGACTGGTGTTTTTGTCAGTTGTTTCTCGCGTTCACACCTTGGTGCTAAGTGTGTCCCAGAGTCCATATTAGGTGTTGGGCTTGCACACTGAGGCCCCATCCACACGAAGACGTATTTTGATGCAAACGCACATCTTTTGCATCGTTTGGGCCGATTGTCCACACGAATCCTGTAAACGCACTGCCCGTAAACGCACTTTTTTGAAACCTGGTCCCAGGGTGAATTAAAAAAAAAAAAACGGCTCACGTTTGGCTTCGTGTGTACGGCGAAACCGCATAAGTGCGTATCGATGATGTCATCCCCACACACCTCGGCCTCACAGCTCCGCCTTCAACCCAGCTGACGGCTCTAACAGGGACGCAATGCTGTTTATAAAGTGGAAGTAGAGAACATATCAACTAGCTAGCTAATCTGTCTGCTCATCAACTCCTTGAACGGATTATAGTAACTTTTAGCACGGCTTATTGTAGAAAGGCTACCGCAAGAAAAATGTGTAGCTAGATTATCAAAAAGACATCGGATCATTCATGTTTGTTTGACTGCCGATGTTAGCTAGCACTAACTAGCTAGCTAGCGTGCTAACGTTAGCTCTGCTACCTAGCGCGCTGCAATCATGTCCGATAGCAGACAGAATTGCAAAATAGAAAGCAATCCAGCAGCACATTATACAATGTAATGTTTTCTAGTGGTGGCCTTTATATAAGGAGCAGTGGTGAAAGTTATTAAAGTCTAGTCCATGGCTGTAGAGAACTATGGTATGTTATGAAAGGAAGTGATTGAAGGCTGCTCTTCTTCTCCGTTCCGTTAATTTCTGTAGCAATAACAGCGCCGCCTACAGGCCTGGCATATGAAGTACCGCGTTGAGTCATTTACATATGGATTCATGTGTACGTGAATTTTCTTGAACCGAATCCAGGGAAGACGGATCCATTTTCATCCAAACGTCTTCGTCTGAATGGGGCCATAGTCACTACTTGTGAGAAAAACACCAAAGGCGCAAGTCGTCAAAAAATCCGAGCCAGGTTGCTTGGAGGAGTTTGATTGCCTAGACCTTGACCACAGTGTGAGAGTTTGTAGTTTTCCTGATGTGGTGACAGTGGGGTGAAGAACAGTCTCCGCCTGCCTGGCAGCCCTTTACTGCTCGTCAGTCAGTCAGCAGAGCTGTCGGCTCCCATTGACAAGCCACCTCGCTCAGTCGCCCGCTGTCTGCCTCCTCCTCCTTCTCCTCCTCCCCTTCCCTTCACCACAAGGTGAAGGGAATAGATTGAAACAATAGATTCCTCCTTCCTAGTCTTTGACCGTGGGTCACAGCTGAAATCAGCTCTGCTTCCTCACTCCACTCTTCCTCTCTGCCATCTCTTTTTTAATGTTCTCGCTGTCTATGTCTCTTTCCTCGCTTATGCATTCATTCGCCTTCCCATCGTCTCTCCCCCCTCATCCCTCCATCTGCTGCATGTTTACTTGTCCTCAGTCGACTGCGCTGGTGTGACTGTGAGTCCCCCCCACCCCCATTATTTACACTCCTGCTAAACAAGCCCAAGGGAGAGCATGATCCCAGATGACACGCACTCGTGAGCTCACAGCACATCCTAACAAGCCACAAAGAAAAGAAGAGAAAGAAACATGAGATAAAAAAAGCTCTGTTTCTGTCTCCAGGCTGTGTGTCCATTAGTGCAGAGAAAGTCTGAGACGGAAGGCAGTGATTAAAGAGAAGATGCAATTAACAGGCCAGGGCTGCAGAGGTGTTTAAGAGTTGTGAGCCCTTATTTTGCCAGCTCAATAAATGAGGAGTTGTTTGGAGTAATTAGCACACCAGCAACTGCAATGCACACCAATAGGAGCCAGTCTGAAGAAAAGGGGAAACTGAAAACTTCCTGGGCTGGTATATATGGCTGAACCAAACCTTTTACTGTCCGTTGCATCTCCATTTCCTTTACTAATTGAATAAAAACATGGTCTGTTTTTTGTGCTGGATAGCTTTCTGAGTTTTTTTGTTTTGCAGACGTACAGCTCCTTGCAAGACGTCCTGGTGTCCTTTGGACGGAGGGTTTTGTGCTACCCACTCTACAGACACTTTTCCATGGTCTCTGCCGTTGTTCGGGACACAACTAAGATTTTGCAGTCAGGTGAGTCGCCAAGAAGCACCACACCAGATGTTGAACAAGTATGCCCCATTTACACATGCACTGCAACCCTGAAACTATCTGGACATTAACCGGGGGAGCCGAAACAGCGGGACTGGACATTAAACAGACTTTACCCTGATGGCTTCCTAGTACGAAGTCTGTGTAATGTCCGATTGAGCCCATATGTGAGTAGAGCAGGTCATTGTCCTGAGAATCCCCAGCATGCGAGTGGACGTGTTGATGATGTTTTTTTTTTGTTTTTTTACACAAACACACCAAGACAGATTCGGGAACTTCCATTGGTAAGGGCCGGCTTTGAAATCATCCGACAAATTCAAAGAATGGCAAGAGATTTGTGTCTTTATGACCAAATTACGTGCCTCTGTGCGTATAATATGGAGCGAGTGAGAGAGTGACAGCGATAGCTTCAGAGTGAGTACCGACTCTAGAGGCATAGTGGGAGAAACAGTGTCTCCCCTGTGCTTTCTGACCACATTAGGAAATCTGTAGCAGGAAAAGTTAACCCTCTCCTTGATTTTTCATGTTATGTGTGGAGAAGGAGAACCAGGAAATGAGTAGGGGGAAATGCCACGCTACCAAGCCACGGCCGAGCGACGTGCGTCGCCACAACGTGCGTCGCCACAACGTGCGTCGCCACAACGTGCGTCGCCACAACGTGTAGATACATTTTTCAAGAGGTGCACGTCAGGCTGCGGCATAGGGTCCAGCATAGGGTACGTGTCTCTATGTACATAGCCACGGCGTTGATTTAAAGCAGAAGCATAAATCACGCTTTAACCTGCTTGTCCCTGCAATGTTACCGCTCTCATTCACAATACAATAACAGAAATGTTACTAGGTCTTAAGGTAGGAAATTGGCGGTACAGATTTCCCTGAATATCAATCCCTGCTCCCACTCACACATGACCCCATGCAGGAAGTGTTCCTAATCATTTAGGGGATAGACTATTCAGTGTGAAAGGGGCTTAAGAGAGTGGCCCCACTCCCACCTCCTCGGGGAGTGAAATGTGGATTAGTTGAGAACGGACTGTTGACTTTGATATCTCAAAGCCCAGAGTAATCTTTAAATCAAAATCCCCCGTGGACAGATGAAACTGCAGTGTAAACACACTCAGGATGTGTAAGGGATAAGATTATCCAGCTTGTGATGATTTTAACGCTGGTAAATGACAGCAAATTAAAGGCCTTTTAAGCTCCAGATTAGCATTTCCGCGCCTCATTAAGTAGGTAGATGAGTTGATCAGGAGAGCCAGGGAAACAGCAGTTGGAGTCACTCTTTCTCTTCACCTTCTTTCTGTTACCTCGGAAACATGATTTCTGCCATAACGAGATTTCTCATGTTCACCCCGGGCCTCAAAATCGTACAACATCATAATCTCTTTTTCCCATAACAGCCAAATGATGAGAGGCTTTGTTAATTTGTGTCAATGTATTAAGAGCAATAAAAAAAGCTAATGTTTTTATTTTATTGTTTTTCACTCACAATTAATAAACTTTATAATTTGCAAGTAATAGGCCTTTTTCCGTAATAAACTGTAACACTACAGTAATTCGCCCTGGCGTGTCTGATCGTGTGTTTCCTCCCAGCATTACTTTACACACTTATTAATTTGTCAGGATAAAGCAAATGGAAATGCATGCTCCACATTTGAGGCACTTCATTTAAGTGGCCGTGAAAGCAAACATTCATAGGTATTAGCAAAGCAAACCCATTAACGACAGCACACAGGTTGAGGCCTCGGAGGAAACGTTATCCGGAGGTAAATATTTGAACAGCCCTTAGGAAGCAGGTGGAGGAGCTCCTTGAGAATACTCACCACGCTGCCAAAGTGGCTACAAACTAAAGAGCTACTGGGCAGGTACAGAGGAGTGAAAGGCGCCTGGAGTAAGGAAGTGTGGAGGAGAACCTCTGGGTCGTGCTGCTGTCATTATCACGCTGACGGGACGAGACAAGAAATGTCCGATGTGTCCAGATCCATCCACCGTGCCTCTCTGCCGACATTCATTCAGGCACATTTTGCGCGGGTCATGGAATTCTGAGAGGCCCGGGAAAATTTGGGATTTTAATCAAATTCTTGGTCAAATAAGTTCTCTGACCTAGTTATGGAAAATCAAGGAAGAGTAATTACATTCTACAACCAGAGCGGGGTGTGAACACTTGAGGTTCAAGGCATTGATGGGATGAGATGCATGGACTATGTGTGTGCATGTGTGACAGAGGAAAGAAGGAAAAGACTGAATGAAATGGAAATTATATTAGAAGGTAACTGAGGTAGCATTCAATAATGCTACGACATGTGCATTCATTTGAATTAGATCCACTGAGCTAGACGATTGAACTGCATTGATCTGATTGGGATGTCAGTCGGTAGTGGTCATGGTTGAAATGCCCTGGTACGTTAGACCTGACACTGGATGATGGGTCTCCCTAGTAGCTAAATCAGACAATTTTTTTCTTTTTAATTTAACACTACAGTTGCTTTAGATATTTATCAGTTACTTTTTGAAATCCACATGAACCACTCTTCACGTCGGCATGAATTGGATCTACCACACAGCACTTATTTAAAAAGAAAATGTGTAACTTTTTAAGCTGGTTCACTGGTTACTCCTGTTGTTTCCTTACAATCAATGTATGATTTAAAAAGCTATTCTTAATATGATACAGATTCCAAGCTGGATGAACATGTTGATGCACTAAATAAATATAGCGTGAAATGGGGGTATAGCAGTTATAAAGCAGCAGGCATTGTTTTTTGAACACTTTACACCCACCACTACATCTACATGCAAGCCTGCTCATTCGGCAGCCATGAAGGAATTATTGTTGTACATGTGGATCCCACATTCTTCCCCACTCATTGTAAAACCTGCCAACTGTAAAACCTAACACACCTTCCTCACTTCTTTTAGGCATCTCACCTAGAATATCAGTGTTGAACTGAGAGCAACCTTTCCTCTGATTTCCTACAAACTCATGAATTGTCCCTGTGAAAAAGAAGGCAAGTCTTGGAAGCCGTTGTGTTTTTTTTGCCTTACATGATCCAAGTCCTGAATTTGAGGGCAGAGTTTCCTGCATGCGATCCCATGCTTAAATGAGAAACAAATGTTTGTTTAAGGTTTGCCTCACTGCAAGTGCACTGTTTATTTGGATTGCGCTGGAATGTCTCTGGACAATGCCAAGCGGCTCTGCGGAGGTGGAGAGGAGCATTTTCACTTGCCCTCAGTGGATTGTCGGCCACATCATAAGTCTATTTATACGGCCGATTGGAGGGAGAAGTGCTGTGGCAGTTTGACTTGTTGTATGCTTCAGGGAAAAGTAATTTGTCAGAATAACATTTGGTGCATTTGTGGTGTTGAAAGCTGCAGCATGCTAGCTGAACTGAATATATAACAACATATATAATGAATATCTATGTTCTCGGAACATATTTCCAGAGTCCAAGTGCAGGTGATGACCATAAACCATGCATTGTAAAAAATAAATAAAAGCTTCCCCCATTTGATAAACATGTTTGATAGTTTACATACTGCAGATGATTAATTTAAATCATGATTAGGCTTCTGTAATTAATTTCACACATGCTGAAAGATACCACAAGGAATCCTGTACACATTAACCTAAGACATAGTTGAAATGGAATGAAATAAAGATTTTACTTGAGTTGGCATCAAAACCATTTGGTACCTTTCTTATTATAATAATTTATATTTCTTGTTCTTATCCATCACCATGACATTGTTTATATTTCTGATAGCACAGCATAGCAAAGCTCCTAGAGTTACCGCTTGTTCTACACATGGTGGTGTTGATAGATAAGTGTGACTGAGCAGTGGCATCTCTTTGCAGTCCCTACAGTGACTGAAGCCCTCATAAGAATATGAATAGCTGGAAGAAAACATGATTTATGTGGTTTTAATTTAATAAGATTTATTTTTAAAGATATTTTTTAATTATCAGCATGAACATTGATAGCCTTACTCAATATCTTAACAATACATGTATATACTGTATACATTAACATACTATGGTGTATTGTGTACTAGAGCTGCAACAATTAACTATTTTGATAATCGATTAGTTGGTTTGAGTAATTTCTTTAAGACAAAAGTAAAAATCATTTGATTCCAGCTTGTTAAATGTGAATATTTTCTACTTTCTTCTCTCCTCTGTGACAGTAAGCTGAATATATTTGAGTTGTGGACAAAAGACATTTGAGGACGTCATCTTGGGCGTTTGGGAAACACATTTTTCACCATTTTCTGACATTTTATAGACCAAACAACGAATCGATTAATTGAGAAATTAATCAACAGATTAATCAATTATGAAAATAATCGTTAGTTGCAGCCCTATTGTGTACTTCTGGTGGGTGTAAACAAAACTATCAGCTGTATCTGTACTGTTTATCTAAGTTAAGGCATCAGTTCACCCACGTCCCCAAACAGCACATACTGTATGTGGTATCTAACGATGTGGTTTTATGTGCCAAGGTTCAGAGATAGTCATCTTAATTTCTAAAGCCTCCGACCCAATCTCATGGAGGTGAATGGAATTGTGTTTATTGTGCTCCAAGCATCAACAAAATATATCTTCTTAAAGCTTTAGTGTGTAACTTTTTATATTAATGAACATCCGTTACATTAAGGCCATTGCCAAATTAGTTGCTACAAAGCTAATTAAGACTATCAGCTCCACACAACTCTCTCTGTATTTCTCAGTATGGCTATGTCCAGAAGATTGTGTCTTTCAGCGACTTTCCCACGCAGAAACTCGATTGAAGATAATTACCTTTTTTGAAGAGTCCGTCATGATTTTTGAATCCTCCGTGTCCTCCTTGGCTGCTAGCGACTGTGTGGTGGAGGGGTGGGGGTGGTGAGCGATCACAGAAAGCTTGTATCATGTGGATGCACCACAGAATTCCTCAAGGGGGAGACAGAAACTACACACTATAGCTTTACGCAGAAGACATTGACATTAAGAGTGGCCAAAGAAAGTTATTTTTCAAACGGTTTTGTTTGAGCGTAAGCCCAGTAGTGTCACAATTGTCTAGCTTCAAATAGCAGGCATTGACACAGTAGCTGTGGTCATATTTCATACTACATACCAGTTCTAAGCAGGTTTGGAGAAGTGGCAAAATGAAATACCCTCAAATAGTTCAAACACTAAAGCTTCAGTTATACTAGCGCTTCCAAAAGTGTGTGCGGAAATCGTGACGTCATGGGACTGCCGTGAGTGGTCGCGGCACTAGTTGCAGTCTTCTCCTGAACAGCGGTGGCGCTAAGGAGCAAAGGCTACCAATGTTTTTCTTTCTAAGGACTAGAAGAAGAAGAACAATATAAACAACGGCAGAACAGGCATCAACAGTGCCGTCAATGCTTTGATTTGATTCAGTGAGCTACTTGGTCAGATCAAGCCTTTCATTCACAAAAAAAGAACTCATCTTAACCTGGTAAGTTTACAAGAGAGACTTGCAGTCACTCGGCGAGTCCTGGCATCCGGATACCCAGGAGCTCGTTCAGGCTTTCTGTTTCCGGTTTGTCGGGCGCCGCTGAAAAAAATAGACTGGTGCGCGCCCTGTGCTCGCGCGCTGAAAATCGGACGCGCCGGCCGGAAATTACGTCATTTTGATGTCACGAATGCGCGCGCCACCTCCAACGTGTCAAGCATAAAACGGCCTTTAAGCTGTGAGTCAGAGTGGGTGGCAAATACTAAATTTATTTAAATAATAAATAATTGTCATGATAAGATTGTAACTATGGTATACGCTCTTGTTTGCTAGACTCCTTTGGGGCTAGAAAGCTTTGACATTAAATTTGAAGTTGATACTCTTCATGTAAGACCAAACAGGACTTAAAGAAAAAGAAAATTCCGAGCGCTAGACAAAAATAGACGTTTTTAAAGCTTCAAGCTTTATACTTACAGTAAGTGACCTACATATATTGGCCTTAATGCCATGCACAATTGGGAAAACACTAGTTCATTACCTTGCTGCATTGAATTATTGATTTCTGTAAACGAAAATTTAAATCAGGCCTTCAGGTTTGTCACAAGCAAAATAGGCAGACTTAAATGGCTGTCGAGTGGGAAATCATCAAAAAACATTTAGTGCTATTTTTCACAGATCAAGGCAAACCCATTTTGACAGAAAGTCTGAGCAGAGCCACCATTAAATTGACAGATTGAATGCCAAAAATAGGGTTGTCTTCATCGGCTCTTTTGTCTCAGACGAACCGCTTCTTAACCAGGAACTCTTCTCAAAAACCGTATGGATCAAATTACTCTGCAGCTCGCTGGGATTTTCCTCTGATCCTGTACCTTGGCTTTTATGTATGGAACAATGACTGCAAGCCTTTAGATGCATGCTGTGTCTGCCAGCAGCTGGAGTGCATTGTCACCCTTAATACTATGCGTGAATAACACTGTTTTTCCATTTGCCACGGTGTGTTCCTGTGCCCAGGGAAAGCCTGTGTCCTCAAATGCCTGCTGGATATTCACAAAGTGTTCCGAGAGAACGACCCGGCCTACGTACTGAATGATCTGTACATCACAGACTACTGCATCTGGATCCAGAGGGTCAAGTAAGTACGCCAACACACAAAGCAATGCACACACACACCTCTTTCATCTTCAGAGAATTACCTTCAGAGCCAAGGGAAGTGCCACTCAGCCGCCATGATGCATCAGTGCTTCAGAGGAGAGGATTAGACGAGTCATTTGTCACAGCAGCGGCCAATTGAATGACCAAGCCAGCAAGAGATGCAATCTCCCTTGTCTCCCTTATCATGCGTCAACAGTACCATCAGTGAGTCAGCCGCACTCAGCAGATTCACCCTGTATGTGTGTGCTGGTGCTTCTCATACGTTCCGTAGGTGTAACCTTCCACTAGCGTCGCAAGCCAAACACGTAAAAGCTGCACTTTTCCTCCGAATGATATAGGTTTGATGGCTCTCCCCTGCTCTGAGTACATATTTTACAATTACTTACACATTTCAAAATGTGAGCCTGCAAGCACATTACTCAGTAATGAGCTCTGTTTTACTCTTGGCCAGGGTTCAGCCAAGTGGTGTGCTCGTCTGGAAAAAGCCCAGTTGAAAAATGTGTGCCTGATGTTGTAGGCTCGGCGCCCAGATGCAGACACGATAAAAGGTCTGCAGGGATTTAGTGCCCCCTCCCCTCCTCCTCACATTCTCATTTTTTTTTTTTTTTTTTTTTTTTTACATTATTCCAACAGAAACCTTGGAATTCTGCTCCTAAAAATGCTACGGGTGCTTGCTCGAGAAGATACGTACACTTGTACTTTTAAAGGCTCTCTATTGTACTGCATAAGCACACTGAGCTTCTGAAGCTCTGTCAACTCACTGAAAAACTTAATCAGTCTCTTCTTAGCTGAGAGACACTGGAGCACTGCCTCTCCTCCCTGCTCCTCCTCTCTGTTCCTCCACTGTACGTTGGAACTAAAGGTCAGCTTGACCTAACCTGCTTACTCCTACTACGCCTTGCGTCGATCAGTAAATGGATTAGCCAGTGCTCTCGCAACAGCAACCTGTGATTGAATTGTTTCATTTCCATTTTCCGTTTTTTTCCCCTCTCATATACACTGTGTGAAAAAGACATTCAAATGAGTAAAACCACTTCTATCTACAACCACTTGAAAGGGCAACCAATTCAGTTTCAGTGCGGGTCTTAATGGCTCACACTCAGTACGAACGATTGTCCCATGCAATCTTCACTTGTGGTTTCTGAAACTATGTTCCCATGGAGTATGGTATTAAAAGGAGCCTACTGTCAAAATGCAAGCAGCCCAGGAGAGCTAGGCCTGTTCTCTTGAGTTTTAGAATGATGGCGGTTTCAGCAGACCAACCACCGCTATCATACATGCGGTTTGTTGTGGCAGCCCTTTTGTGTTCATGACGGATCATGTAGGCATTGCATTCTTCAGTGCAAGATATTCCCCTGCGCAGGATTTGTCATCCGCCGCTAAGTGAGTCCCCTCTGGGAGCCGAGCGGTAAGATGAGATGTAATCTATACCCCCCGGTGCAATCCCAATATCTTGTCACTCCGTGCAGCCAACGAGGCGCATGCGATCAGCTGCGCATGATGGACACGGCGATTAATGGATGTTTGTTGGCTGGGGGCTTGATTTATTTCATCTCCTCGTTCCCCCAGATACATTTCTACTCCTAAAGTTCCTCTGACTGCCAAGACATCAGTCTCAAATTTACAACCTCGTAAAGACTTCACTGTGATTTAAGCCTCAAGGCAGGCGCTCCCCTTTTAGGGCGCATTCAGACCAAAGTAAGCGATCCGGCAATGCGCCGCAGGGTAGTGTGGCAGTTTCACCAAATGGCCCATTTGTGTGACGTCCTGTTGTGTTCTTTAATCCTCCAATGTAGCATAAGTAGGCTTGATATTTCACAGTTATTGTTTTCTGTCAGATTGTTTATTAATCTCAACATTTCTGATTACACTTGAAGACAGCTTCATTTCACAAAGAAAGAGAGAAAGTGTGTTTTGTTTTTTAACCCTCATGGGTTGTTATTTAATTTCTCGTGGCAGCGATAGAGGCAGCGATGTTACTGTTTACTGTACAGGACTCTCACACCGCCTCAAAACGGGCTGCCGAGTCCGATCGCTGGTTTAATTATTGGCCACCGCAGCGTGATGATGCGTTGCCTTTCCACAAAAGTTGAAACGTCTGTCTCAACTTTTTGCCACAAGCCGCTGCAGGTTTTTTCGGCACCCCCTGCCGCCGCCCACAGTAAACGCACTCCTTCCATTCAAAAGGATTGGAAAGACTTTTGGCAGCTGGCCTGAGTGTACATGTGAACTTAGCCTTACTCAGGGCAGAACCATGCGCATTGAAATCAAGAGTGCAAATCAAATTTTCTTAGTGATTTTTTACTTTTTGGCCACACTGGTCACCATTCCAGAATTTCACAAACATTTCCTTCGTGAAAACTGTTTTAACTTTACCCTCACACACCCATCCAATCCCAATTATTGTTAACAGAGAGCATTCCTCCAAATGGAGCAGCAGTCTCCAGTCCATTATTTTCAGGGTATGCTTTTGGAGGTCCTTAGATGCCAAAGCCCCTGCAGAGCTGCAGGACCGCAAAGAAAAAGCAAGTCGCCTCACTTTCTCTCTCTTTGTTGTCTTTCCCTTTATCAAAAAGCTTGGAGAGAGGCCAAGGTAGATTCACAGCAGCCAGCACAGACGACACTTATGAGCCTGGTGTTGTGATACAGTACCTCGGTTAAATCAAAAGGGCTACAACTTTTTTAGTGCTAGTTCACATAAAACCATCCACCCACCCTTATCAACTGGCTCAATTAGATTCTAGCAGAACAAAATCATGGCAGCATACAAGTGATGTGCTCCAGGGTTTGCCTGAGAGGAGGGAAGCAAGGTGAGATTCATGTTTCCATATGAAGTCATCTGTGGAAAGGGAAAAAACTGGTAGTGTGTATGTGTTTTTTTTTTTTCTTCTTCTTTTGTGGAGTGAATCTGTGAATCTGGGATTTGGGCGGTTACACATTGCTCCAGAGACTGGAAAATTGACAAGAAATGGTTCTAGGATCAACCGAGCCTCGCGCCATAACAGCTGAATGGACCGACTCAAATAGTTGTGAATGGAAGGTGTGAAGTGAGCAGTCCCCAAAAAACAATGAGTGTTGTTTTCACTGAAGAAAGGGAGTACAATGAAGAAAAGAATGTGTGCAGCACTGCATGAAATCAACAAAGGCAACTGCAAAGTTGTTGACATTCTTTTTCCTGAAACTTTCCTATTATTTCTGGAGGATGAGGCAGCCCTTAGGATTTCTACATACTCTCCTCCTCCTCCCTCGTCTAATTCATCCTCAGTATTGTGTGCATGACAATGGCCACTGGGGAGAGTCGACAGCTCTGACAGCAGTTTTGCCGCATTGAATTGCATCTAGAGCTCCAACAACTGGGAATGTCTCAGGGCAACGGGGTCAGCATGTGAGTTAAGGCCTGCGGTCAAATGCCTTGAAAATGCACTTGTGCCTAGTGGCGTGATGTTAACACCCCTCCCCCCTGTTGAGCACGGCTGGTCAATTCACCTCAGTACACCTCTTTGTGATTGTACAGCCCAAGGCACTTATTACCCAATTTTCCTTTTGGCTACTTAGTGTAATAGGTGTTTTCATTTTACTGGTGCTCAGGGGCTTTTCTCAGAGAATTGAAATTAGGTGTTGCAAGCTACTTCTGTTGTGTGATGTTACCCGCGTGGAAGACAATGGGGAATTGTCCGTGTGTCTGAGTGTCCGTCCGTGCCCCCCCCCCCCCCCCCCCCCCCCCCCCCCCAACACACACACACACACACACACACACACACAGCTGATGTGACAACCAGATGTTTGCTAGGAACCACCAGGCAGCGTCACACAACTGTGAAACGCCCATCCTGAGAGCTTTGAAACAGATAATGGAGCTGCTCTATCAGATGTTAGCCTCAGCACTGAAGGAGGTCCCCACTGGGGAGAACAAAGATGCAAATGTCTCCAGGGTAACAGGGATAAGTAGTACAGATTTCCTCCCAGCATGATGCCACTCCAGCTTTTTGTCTTCAGTACACAGGCTCATTTTAAACACAGAGATGCACACTGTGTTTGCATAATTTCCTCTATCCATGTTTTGAGTGCCCACTCTAGTTATTAAAATTGATTTATAGTGAAGGGAATTTTTTCTGTCTGAACATATGCTGATTAAACAACTGCTCCTAACATCATCATTCCTGTCACTTTTAGAGATATAAAGAAGATCTTAACAGTTTAATATAAAGCGGACACACTGAACACCTGTCAGTACAATTTTAGGACTTTAGTCTCTGCGGGATTACATAAATCAAAAGGTAACAGGAGGCAGTAAAAACAGAAATGAGCTTAGCATTGTTTGTAGTAAAGGTTCCACAATCTCAATAGTAAAGTGTAAGCGAAGGTTTTTGCTTGCCAAGCTGCAATGTTAAAAAGACGACACTGTAAAATCCATGCCAGTGGCCTTGGATTTTTTTATTTATTTTTTTATTTTTTTGCACAAACCAAAGCCCGCAATGGTGAAGATACTGTTGATTACATTTTCAACTCGACTCTTAAAATGGGAACTATGCCGTTTTTTTTTAGCTTAATTTACCTTAACTGAACAGCTTCGGAGTCACTGGAATGGTCGACTTTTGACTGGCCGAGCGAGTTTTTACACAGTGTTGCCAAATGTCTATTCCGAAGCTGTAGGAGGGGCAGTATAGAGAAACCTGCAAGCAAAAGGCAAAATTGCCAAAACTGCATAGCGCCCCTTTAAACTTGAATGATGAGGTGGGAAATACAACCGAACCTTGTCAGGTGAGTCTATTTAAAAAAAAAAATCTCCCACTTTCCTTCTTATGCTCCACCACCATTACCTTTAATGTCTGTACACAGCAATCCATCCTATATTATAAAAGCATTTTATCCAAAATGATGGTGCCATGTGAAATTGCCATTCCAAGAGCCATGCTGCTAGCTGCTGCTAAAAACCTGTGTGCTTGCACAACTGCTGTAAGTACAGTAAGCCCAAATTGAACCAGGAGGTCTGCACATTCCAGTTAATATTTGCAGACAAGTTGGCTATTTGAGTAGTTTAGTATAAAATAGTATAAAACTGTGGGGTTTCTGTACAACATTTTAGATCTGTCATGAAATCATCGCTGTGCCCTCAGATCTCAGCAATGAAGTTTCTGAGTTAACGGTTATCATAACTGATAGGAATGACGTCCAGAGCTACAAAACAAGACCCAGGTTGTAAAAAACAAAAACCTCCTTCAACATGTCACACCTGACAGTCAACCGATATTTATGATGAATGTGTTTGTACAGTCTTTCATAGGCATGTGAAACTATACATATCGGAACTCAAACGTTGGCGTGTTGAATAAATACATCCGTGGTTCTCATTTCTGGAATCAAAGTGCCATCCAATGCCTCAGACCCTTCCAGCATTCAGTCACAGTGACGGATCACATCTCCTAGTGTTGGCTTGTGTCCCCCTAAGCTAGTGAATGATGCATTTTTGCGAGTTAGACTGAGGTAATCTGGTTCTCATATTAAACAGATTTATACATCTGAAGACAAGCTTTATCTGAGAGCACAGACACGCTGAATGAGTTGCTCTTTCAATGAACACGAGCCCGATGAAAGAAATGTCAGATAGTAATTTAGCTCGGCTCTTACACATGCACACACACACACACACACACACACACACACACACACACACAGCAACGATTTGTTGAAGGGGGAAAGATCTTCAGCCTGAAAATATTATGGATGATACCGATGCTGAGCTTCCAGATTCTGACCAGCCTCCTCGCAGATATCATCAGGCTCTATCTGCAACCTGTTTCCCTGGAGGCGTCTTTGTCTTGCCAGAAGTTTTCCAACCTTAAAAAAGCCACCCCTCCTTAGTTTAATGAAGGCAAGCCGCAACAGCGGTGTAGTAATGACTGGATTGTGTACAACATTATCCCTCCCCCTCCTGGACAGAGCCTTTGTGTTCACCGCAGGCCGAGCTTCTCCAACCACAGAGCAGGGAGGGGAGAGAAAACAAGCGCGCCTCCCCAGTTGCTAACTCAATAATGACTTCCCACGGCGGAAAGGGAACACAGGACAGTCTTTGAAGTGGCTGTGCTGCAGGAGGCTCTTCTGCCACAGCCTCGCTACAGGAAGCTCTCACGTGGCTTTTATAGAGCCCGGGACCTAAACCGGCTCCATACAGCCCGCACATACTCATCATCATTAGTCACTGTTTCATTATGCTCTTGATATCCTGTAGTCACTGTGGGAAATAACCATTTGTCATTGGTTCAAAAGTTGTGCAGGACTTGGGGATCTTAGCTCAACTTGTGCCTGTCTTTAGTGGCTTTCACACATGGAGACCACAGAATTGCTGGATTCAGTTCTCCAAAGAATGCAGCGTTTTTTTTGTTTTGTTGTATGTATATCTATAGACAACTTCTGTCTTGACATGATGTTAAGCATTGCTCGTGTGTGAGACAAGGTGTCTCCAGTACTCATCTTGAATTTCTAAAGGCCAAGATTGATTTGGGAAGGCTACGTGTGTGGTGCATTAATGTGCTATTGCATAAATTGGAAAATCAGATTCCTCCTACACAGGTGTTAAGCGGGCAAATTTCCATTGTCGAGGGATGGCAATGTCGGTCAGTCAGTCCACCACGTAGACTTAAATTAGAAGACTAAAATAATTCAACAACTATTGGATGGATTGCCTTGAAATTCAGTACAGACGTTCATGTTCCCCTCAGGATGAATTGTAATAACTTACTTTTACAACAAATTGTTTGGTTTATGACCAAATCCCTGGAAAACTAGTGACATTCCAATCAGCCCTTAGCTGTACTTTGTGTTTAGTGGTAATTATGCAGTTATGCAATTATTTGCATGCTAACACGCTAACTGCTAATTTCCACCGACTGCGGAACGTCTTCGGATCCGCTCCGGAACGGCAGCGGAGTCAATAGGTTTTCCATTAAAGTCAAAGTGTGAGCGTCTGTGTTCCGACTCCGTCCCAGCTCCGGCGATCGCAGCCCTCCGGAGCAGATACTTACCGTTGATTTCCACCGACTGCGTAACTGCTGCGGAACGGCTCCGGAGTCAATCGGTTTCCATTCTAGTCAGTGTGTGTATTTCCACCAGTTGCGTAACGGCTGCGTCCCGCCTCCGGCACAGCTGCGGCGGTCCGCAGCCCTCCGGATCAGATACGCAGAGCTTCTATTTTTGCCGGACGCCGGAGAGCTCCGCAGCAAATCAGCACACGGCAGACAGTGCGGGACAGGAAGTCGAGCACAGAAACAAAATAAAACATCCGGTTAATTTTCAAAATAAAATACACTGTGCTCACGGCGGATCATATTTCCCTGCACTACACCTTGAAAGCGTCATAATGGGCAGACACAGGCCTGAAGTCAACTGTTGTTGGTTTTGTGGTTCTGCTTATAGAAACTACATCCTGTTATATCACACGATCATACGTGAATTTGCGAGATGTTGTGGGCCCGAGTGACTTCAGCTGTCAGTCGTGGCCACAGCCGTTCTGCAACAAATCCGGACCTGGTGGGTATTGAAGGACGGCAGAGCACGGAGACGACACACAGCGGAGCCGATCTGCAGACGTTCCGCAGTCGGTGGAAATGAGGAGTAAAGGAGGATAGTGAAAATGGTAAACTATACCATGCTTGTTGACTGAAGTGTTCAGCCCTAAGCACTGCTGTGACTAAGCAGACGTTTAGACCCAGCTAAGTCCCATGCTAAAACGATGCATTGCTGCGCCGTTGGAGGCGTATTGCTTCAAGTACCTGTGAACATGAAATACAATCCAAGTCCAGCTTGAGAGTGGTGAATATGAAGACTTCCGATGCTAAAACAGCAGTGTTTTTATAATACTATTAGAAAAGATTTGTACAACTCTTTAAAGTTATCTCGGCAGCATCTTTCATCTTAATGATTGCCTGAGGTTTCTGCCTGTTAAAAGGAAGTTTTGTCTTGCTGCTGTCGCACCAAATACTTGCTCCAAATACTTGTTGGGTCTCTGTAAATTACAGTGTGGCCCAGACATACTCTTACAAATAAAATAGAAATTCCCTACCCTGTCTGTGGCACTCAGCCTTGTACTAAAGTAGTAAATCTTTTAAAAAATAGGTCATATATTGTAAAAAAAAAAGTAAAAACAATAATGTACTTCAACAGCTGGGCACTGTGGTAATAAAGGAACACATCGCCAGTGCAACAGTGTGGCTCACTTCTGTCTTTTTAATAGGAGCTCTATGGCACAGAGGAATATGCTATATGAGGCTTTGGCTACATAAACAGTCCTTGTCAGTCGGATCAATACATGGCATTAAAGGATAAATATGGTAGTATTCTATTTTGCCATATTTATCCTTTAATGCAGTAAGCAATCAAATTCCTCTTCACAATGTACACATCTTTCTTCCTTTTGTGTCTTGTGGGTTTTATTTGATAGGATTTACAGATTTCTTTTGTTACATCCTGAGCTGGAAAGTTGCTCAAGCATCTTAGCAGGAAAATCGACTTTGGCTACTGTTTTAATATTCTGCCACCTTGTATCAGAGAAAACTGCCAAAACATGTTTGGATTAAGGTGCATGTGAGAAAGGGCATCTTCCTCCTTTCCCACATCCCCACATGTATTCCTTTGTCAGTGAACGGAGGAGACTATAAGATCTGTTGACATAGTCCCTCCTGAGGTCTTAAATGAATACACAGCCGCTACATGCTGCCTCTATAAACACTATTCACCAGAATAGGGAGCTCATTAGGACTGCACGGTAATGAGGATCCACCCTGGTGCTCAGCAGTGGGTTAATTGGGCCAGAGAGGGCACCAGGAGCCGAGGGTGACCATGTGAATGGCAGCAGAAGAGTAGCCCCTCCCCACACACACACTTTTCCCCACCCTGAATGGACAAAGTCTGAATTGCAGTGAACCGCAGAGGTCAGCTTGTAATCACCATGGCAATAGGGGCAGCACACACGCCCTAAGCGCACTGGGGGACGAATAGCAACCACTTAAGTTTTTGACAGCATGGCAGGCATTCCCTGTGTGAATAGTGTGTAGACGGGGGCCTCCCAACAATCTGATGGCTTTGCACAAATGGGGCCTTGTAGGAGGATATTAATCAGCAATAAAACACCTTCTCTCTCTTCAAGGAGTCTGTTGTGTCTTCTGTGGTGACATAACTGTAAAGCTAGGAGACGGGGACATTGTTTAATATACTGCTTTTATGAGGGCATTCTCTCAATCTTACTCTTTGGAGACATTCAGCTCTAGGGCTGCAGCTTGGAGCCATTCTCTGTCCAGACTTTTACTGACTGTATTGCAGTCAGACTTTGTGCACAACTGCAATCTGCAACCCTGCTTCGATTCTGCAGGATTTATTCCTTAGATGTGCTTGTGTTCATTCTGTTAGTCCCCTCTGCAGCCTGATTGTTGGGTAAACAACTTCACATTCAAATCACATTCAAATCACTCTCTCTAGCATCCATCAGCTTCTCAGGAGTTGTTGACCTGCTCTTGAAAACATGAAAATAAAGAGCACAAATACATTCTTTGAAATATTAAAATTGCATCTTGTCTGGTGTGAAAGGTTCCTCTGCTTGCCTCGGATTGTTACCGATAGCCAGTCCCTCTCCTCTTGCTCTGTTTGCAGCCTCTAACTGTTGCGTAGGCTCTCAGAATGCAGAGGTGAAAGTGTGTGTGTTTGCATGTGCGGACTGGGGAGGGGGAGGAGGGAGGAGGAGGGGGGCTGCCACACTCTGTAATCCCTCTCAGTCTCTTATCACCTCTGGCAGGGAGAGCAGCGGTGGGGGAGGAGAAAAGCCCATGCCCTGTGTATCAGTACTGCTCATCTCCCTACATTATTAAACATCCATATTTCCATATTTCATTGAGCTCCCCACGCCTCTGCAAATCGCAGACTACTTAGCATTCAGATGAGAATGGGTATGGTTAATGGGTATTAGATTTGTAGATGGTTATCCCGTTGCTATGTCTTCAGTACGCAGAGCCAGTCGATCAGTCAGTCGCTGTGTCTCCCTTTCGGGTACCACTGATGAAGTCGTAGTCTTTTTCTTTTTCCCCTCTTTGCGTAGTCATACACCAGGTTTATTGAGGATAGTGAATTTTTTTTTTGCTTTCCTAACTTGGTTTTCTTTCCCACTCTTTATCTTCACAGGTCCAATAAGATATCAGCCTTGGCTGCGATGTTACAAAAAGCCTCCCTGCGGAAAAAAGACTTGGAGCTGGCACTTGAGGAACTAGAGCAGGCAGCGAGAATGGTGGCGGAGGAAGAAGAAGGAGAGCAGGGAGCCTCCGACTGCACTCCGCTATCCCACAGTGACTGCAGCAGCGCTTCCAGTGACGGCAGCAGCGACTCGTCTGATGAGAGCGAAGAATCTGAGGCTGAGGTGCAAGGCTGCACCAAATCCAACCAGGGAGGAGGAGGAGAGATGTCTAAGGACAACCCTCTACAGCCCCAACCCAGCTTGGCTGCCTCTCCCATCCCCCAGGAGCCCACAGGCACGCTCTTTTCAGCGGAGAGAAAGGTGGATGCCCGTCCCTCAGCCTCAGAAGGCTCCAGACAGCTGATCCAGGAGCTGGGGGAACGGGTGGCGGAGGAGCTGAAAATCTCTCAAGAATGCATCTACAAAGCAGAGAGAAAATGTTCACAGGCGAACAGCGCTGCAGCGAAAACAGAAGCAACATCTGGGAGGAGCAGCAGCGGGACTTTGTTAGAGCTGAGTCCTCGCAGAAACCCTCTGCTCATCGTCCAAACACAGGAAGATCTTGATGAGAGTGACTTCATCTGCTGATAGACAGTGGTGTGGAACCTGAAAGACACTTGATGCATTTTGATATGTTGACACTGTGTAAGTGATGTGAGATGTGTTTGACTATTTGGTTTTAATGACTTCATTTCTATATGATCTTTAGTGCTTCAACACTCCTCTAAAAGGACCTTATTGTCTATAAAGAATTATATTCCCTTACTTTATGAATTTGCTAAGCCTCATTTAAATCATTACTTCAAATTGATGTGGTTGTTTAATGATCATAATGTTTGATTTAATATTAATTATTTCTGCTCCGTTTTTTAATTATGGAAAGTAATTTTGTGAACTAGATTCAGTACACTGACCTCTGCTACTAGTGTAGAACTTCTCTACTACCCATGTATGTTTCCATACTCATATGAACATATTCAGTCTATATATCCATGTTGGGCTCGAATAAACAAAACAGGAATGTAATTCCAGAAAGCTGACAAACATTTGTCACTGTTAATTGTTGCGTACTTGTCAGCCAAAGTGCCTGGCTGAGCTACTTTTTAGGGAGTTTTTCTTTTCCTAATAAATGGAAGGAAAATCTCCTAAAGCATTGATTGAAGTGGAAAAGACTCTGTCGGCACTAAACAGGGCTGCGGAGCACGCAGGAGTGATTGATTCATCTGGCATGAATGGAGGAGCGCCGTCAACACAGCTCAATATCATTGGCCGCGTCTAGCAGGCGAGAGAAAACAAACAAGGAAGCACATGTCAGGCAGATAGATGAGGGCTGCGGCACGGGAGCCGTTTGTTTGAGAGATAAGAGCAACCCCGGAGACGAGGCAGCCGCGAGATAGAAGAGCAGAGGGCCAGCAGAGAATAACTGACACTCTGGCCAGCTCAGGCGTAGAGATGTCCACATACATTGGCAGCAGCAGCAGCAGCAGCAGCAGCAGCAATATCAACCTACTCTGCAATAAAATTGATTTTAATTTGTGTCCCCTGAGTGGACTTGCATTGATTACTGTAATTGAAGGGGAAAAAAGAGAGACAGAAATTACCCAAATTAGCTGAATTTGTCAGGTTTGGTGATCCTAATGGGTCATAACTGGCTGAGGTTGTGTAGGATCAAGCACAGCCACAGTGTTGCCTCAGGCTTTTTCAAAGCGAATTTCATCCTGCTTCAATGAATGTAGCTCAGGAGCCACCGGTAATGATGGCTCCTTAGGTCTGTAGTATTGTGTTACCGAGATGGATGGTGTTGTTAAGCACCTCCCAAGAAGAGACGACCTCCTCGCAACACCCCCTTGGGAGCGAGCGCCATCATTGCTGTGACTGAGATGAGTTACATCATGACTTTTAAAACGCCTTTCTTTCTGAGGACATGAGTCCAGGGACTGCGCAGCCCCCGCAGGCGGTGATTCCCTCTCCCCGCTGGGGTTTCACATTGATTAAGTGACAGCGGGCTCTCTTGCCGTTTTTCATTTTAAAGTGGCCTCCATACTCCAATATTAGCGCAGACGTCTCGGAGCCTGATCGGGGGATCTGCGGCCAAGGTCTGCACTTGTTTTTTTTTCTCCAATTAATACTCCCCGCCGACGGACATTTTTCAAGAGACTAGGCCATGGTTTAATGAACGTAGCTGATAAATTATACAAGGCAGTAATAAATGTAATGTCTATGCTCTGTTTTGACTTAGATTTGATAAATCAGCCCCTTACCCGTGTAGTGAGAGTGGCCTTTGACCCCCAAGGGTCTAAGAAACTAGAGTAATGTGTTCTGGACTCATGTGGGCCACTGTGGTAATTAGCCCATTAGCAACAGCACATGTCTAATAAGGAAAGGCTCTTGATACATTTTCTTTTTACCAATGCATATACGTAGACAAACATCTGTTCACATACTTACCTGCATACTTTGTGTACCTGGAGAATGTTAAAGTAAAATGCTAAGGGACAGTTCAAGGCCAAATCCTCTCTGGCCGCCATCAGAATATCTTTCTTGAGAATATTTGAGAATTTCTTTTTTTTCTTGACTTTGGAAATAGTAGTTTGACCAAATGATGTTTTGGAATAATTCAACATTTTGGTATATATGCTTGTTTGCTTTCTTGCTGAGAGTTCGATAAGAAGATCACATCTACTCTCATATCTCTAAAGCTCACAGATTCCACTGTCCTGGCCAAGAAATAGTCTGGCGCATAACCCCCAGTAAAACCACAATGTGTTATTTTTACACTTTAGTTTTTGTATGGATCAAACAAAAAAGTGCTGCTGGTAGGTAGGCATATTTATTTATTTATTTTGTTACTGTTGGACAGTCAGGCTAGCTGTTTCCCCCTGTTTCCATTCTTTGTGCTAAGCTAAGCTAACCATGACTGACTTCATATTTAAAGGTGCTCTAAGCAATGTCACGCGTTTTTAGGCTACAACATTTTTTGTCACATATAGCAAACATCTCCTCAGTTTCCGCTAGCTGCCTGTCTTCTGAACACAATAAAAAAAAACGCGGTCTCTGTAGACAGCCCAGGCTCCGCAAACAGCGACAAAAACAAACTGCGCCAACCTGCAACATGAAACACAACAAACAGTGTTCCAGCCAATAATAGGCAAGAAGGATTTGGGGGTGGGGGTTGGGGGGTTAGTGCGCGTGCACATGAAGGGGGGTGTGGGTGTGGAGGAGAGAGAAGCGTGAAGAGGGAAGTTAGCTAGGGGAGAGCTGTCTTGGACGACTAACATTAGAGGAGGGAGGGGCGAGCTAGCCTCCATTTTGTTTGACAATACTTCGAACATCAACAAGAAGTGACGTCACCCAACATCACTTAGAGCACCTTTAATGGGCAGGTATGAGAGTGACCTTCCATCTAACTCTCAGCAAGAAGGAAAAGCAAAATATGCCTTTAACCCAAGGTCCACTTTTCAACCTCATGAGTTTTCAACCTCATCTCGAATTTAAACGTCCGTAAAGCATCTTAATCGCATCTTGCGTACAAAAAAACGGTCTGAAGAAACAGATAATGTGGGTATCCATTCTGCACAGGAATGCATAGCCGAAAGCAAGTAATATATGAAAGGCTTAGAAAGACTCAAAATGCCATCTGTTATATGTGTAGGGAAGAAGACTTTAAACTAATACATGTACACATTTGAAATAATTCAGGTTTTATGTCAGTGAAGATTAAGTGAACCATTTTGCCATGCATTGACTGTGACCTTGCTTGCCCCACTGTATAGAAATTAAAATATAATCTCACTAATAATGAGATAATGCATTTCGGCCCTTGTTTTTGTTTTAAATGGGAAAGGCAGCAGCAAGGACAGCGTGGTCGCTGCCCCCTCTCTCCCTGCGACACAATGCCTCCGGTTGATTGTAATAGAAAACTCAATCTCCTCTCCTGTTCCTGAGAGGCAAAGTGATTCTGGTGCTTGAAAAGATTAATAGCCCTCAAGAAGAAATGAATCAGGCGCTCTCCAGGGCCTGACCCCTCCAATGGGCGTGCAAATACAAATCCTTTTGTGCACCCTCGTTCTCTCGCCGGCCGTGTCGCCTGGTGCGGATCGGCTCTCCCTTTTGTGGCCTTCGTACTGTGTCATGTCGCTCCAGGCTTGGCCGGCGAGGAGCGACCCCGGCGCTTGCGAAAGGGAAGCAGGTGGCCGTTCTCTTCAGCCCACGCTTCGGGCTTTGTAGTCGGTCCTCTTGAAATGACTGGCGTATGGTAATGAGGAAATGAGTGCACGGGATGTGTCAGTGTCTCTCAGGCTGACAACGCTGACAGGGAGGGATTATCTAAATGGGCTATTTTCATGCTCTTAATCACAAAAGAAAGAGTGAAATACCCCCTCTTCGCAGTGTGTGGGAGCGTATGTGTGTGTGGCTGCGTGTTGACAGTGCCGGCATCCACTTGTCGTCAGTAGCGTTGCCTGGCTGATTTACTCTAATTGGTGTGAGCAATGTCCGTTAAATCACTCCCTAACTCTCAGTGGACATGTGCTATCAGGCAGCTTAATGCTGCAAATTGCCTCTGCCGTGCTAGAGGTGTGTGTGTGTGTGTGTGTGTGTGTGTGTGTGTGGAGAAATCCTCTCATCGTTGTACCACCTTGTTAAGCGCATTGGAGTCGCAGGGGTGTTGGTTAAGTGTTAAGGTCTAGGAGAGTCACCTGGAAGAGCAGCCACGCGTAAAGCTTCTTCCCACTTTGACCTGCTGCTATCTGAATGTACATTTGAAACTATATACTCTTGCACTTAGTAGCCTACATCACAATGCTAACCCTGGGGACGTGACAGCTGAGATACAGTACAGATCGTCATCATGTCACACTGGTAAACAACAGCACGTATCTAATGAGGCTGCTTCCACATTGTGCTGTCTCTAGCCCGTTCTCCTTTTGCCCACGACAGTTGTTCCGTATCTGAGCCAGTCCGCGCTTGAGTGTGCGTCTCTTTCCAAAAATGCTCTGGTCTCATGTTTGTTTTCACAGCTAAAACAGCCGTCAAACACGATTAATATTTCAGTGAGAGAATGTGCTGGAGGGAACCTCTAAGTGCTAGGGGAGTCGGAAACAACACACCAACACTGTTGCTTTCTGGCATTCTCCCTCTTCGGCTGCATCTGCTGTATCTATTCACCTCTTTCCTGCTCTGCTTTCGTGGAACTGAGCGGCTCTTTTATGACTCTCTGAAACAAAGCATCGCAGGATGAAAATCAAAATAACCTGGGTAAAGCTCTCCTGGTTGGTGTCAACAAGCTGTTGGTGTTTCACTTCATTTCAAGCCGTGGTAGTTTGAACAATCATTGAGCCGGCTCCTTCCTTTTTCAGAGGCAAACAGATCAGATCTTTGTCAGAAGAGAAAGGGGAAACCTCTGAGCCGAACCTCCGAGGCGGTGCCAGTGTTTGCTCTGCCTTGTGTCCACAGGACGGTGCCCTTTAGCCTTCATGTTAAGTCCGTGTTTCTGCCCCTCTTGGCTCAACGTAGAGCAGGCAGAGCCTCAGACTAATGATGCCTCACGGATAGTATGTTGCAACCAGACGGCAAACAAAGGTTTCTCGTGCTCGTACTCCCTGAGTGCTCGGCAGACGAGCTCCCCTGACATTACCGACATAGGATCTTGACACAGATAAAAGCTTCTGCTTGCGCGTGAACACAGAAACACACTCCTCTCCTTTTTCTAAATTCGCTCGGCAGTGTCAGTTTCTGGTGCTTCTGTTGACATGCCCAAAGCAAACAAACACACAGACTTTCTACCCTGATCATCCTGCCATGTTTCATCTACGGCACCTCCACGGCTCTCCTCCCAGTTAGTCCACAGCATTTTTCATTTAATCTGCGCTTTCTATTTCATGCTCCGTCTCTCATGCACTCCCCTAGCACTCACACACTCCCTTCACACTCACGCACTCCCCTCATACTCACACTTAGTGGTGGCCCACCCAGTCGTGCAACGTTTCCAGCACCTCTTCTTCTCACCTCTACACACATTACAAGAGTTGGCCTCCTACAATATCCCCCCCCCCCCCCCCCCCCCCCCAGGGATGTGTTACATGAAAGCAGATACCCACACGTGTCGCTATGCTGATCCTGTCAACATGTCACGGATTGGCTGCCCTCCGCGATTCAATCGCTGTTCTCTGGCACGGAGAGGTGTAGATTACATCTGCATGGTTCAGCGCCGTGCCTTCCAGCTGACACACAGCATCAACGGAGAGGGTAAACCATGGGGGTTTAGGGGGAGAAGAGAGGAAGGTAGAAGAGGAGGGGGAGAGAAAAATCACTGTCAGTGCAGCACGTCTTTAAAAAGGCGGCTGTCTGAACTTCCTGCTCACGCTGTCTTTCTAGTTTTTTTTGGAAAGACTTCTGCTGCTTTGACTTGGGGCTAATGAAACATTCCAGCGAGCGTGATAACAAGGAGTAAAAAGCAGAAATTAATTAAAGTGTGATTAAGTGTACAGAATGTGAGGCCTCAGCTCTGCCATCAACATCTGCCGTAACGTGACTGGCAGGCAGCTCAGTGGATTTTTCTGACATCAGAGCAATGGCATATGCATGTTGTTTGTTAATGCTGTGCAAAGCTGTGTCAAGCTGTGTCTGCATGCTGTCTGTGAGCTGAGTGACTCTGCTCTTTAAAAGAGAAACAAGCTATCACATAACCAGCTTGTACTTGGATAACTGTTGGTTGGTGGATCCATTTACTTGTACACAATGGCTGTTGACCTCTGAACCCTGGCAGAGTGGCTGCTTTACTGAACTCGAGCAGGTCCCGATATCACGGCATGACTATGTGGGTGTTGAGTGGAGACTTTGAATTTTCTGAAGGTGTGCTACAAGATGTATCTATAGGTTGTTTGCATAGCTGTTTTGGAGTTTGAAATAAGGAGAAATATGTTGTGTACATTTTATACATTTCCTTTATAGAGGCTTGCTTTACTTCAGTGTTTGGTCATATTTCTCAGTAAGTGAATACATAAAGCAAGCTTAGGCTGCTGATATGAACAGCACCGCCCTCCCCACACTTTTACGACATCCGAATCGGGGGTATGAACCGATTTGTGACTTTACGAACAATGTGACACGCATGGCCAGGTCTGTTGTCTTTTTTCACTCTCCACACAACTACTTCCGTCGTGCAACACCATGGATGCCCTTGAGGAGAGACTGTTGGAAAGTGTCTGACATTGTACACCATATCCCAACGTGCAACAGCTGAGTCGAAGTTGGAGATTGGAACAGGGAATCAAGTCACACCTGAGTTGAACCTGTCCCCGTAACAAGTTGGAAAAATGGGGTAGCAGGGTTAGCCATTGCACGTGCAAACACCTTGACAACATTTCCACAGACAGAAGATGGACAGGACTGTGTGTACAATTGATTTCATGAGACATGAATATGACAGCAGCGCAAAAACAGTATATTCATACAGCTTTCACTACTGTTGATGCTCGGAGCAGCCATGTAGGATTGTGATGTTGGAGGTGGTGAGGTTTGCCCAACTTTCTGAGTGGGAAATCCAACTTTAGGGGGCATATCAGTTGACATTTCTGACTGGGAACACGGAAATTTTGACATTTAACCATTTCAACTGGAATGCACCATAACCCAAAGACCCCGGGCAACAGAGTAAATTAAGCAGACAACATTAAAACTTTAGTGCGTAACTTTTTGACATTAATGAACGTCTGTTACATCCAAGCCATAGCCAATTGAGTTGCTACAAAGCTAATTAAGACAATTAAATCAGCTCCACAAAACTCTCTCTGTATTTCTCAGTGTGGCTATGTCCAGAAGATCGGGTCGTCTGGCGACTTTCTCGCGCAGAAACTCGAGTGAAGATAATTGCCTCTTCTGAAGAGTACATCATGTTTTTTTAATCCTCTATGTCCTCCTTGGCTACTAGCAACTACATGGAGGAGGGGTGGGGGCTGTGCGCGATCACGGAAGGCTTGTATCATGTGGACGCGCCAACAGTTTTGTTGTTGTTACTTAGAATTCCTCATCGGGGCAACATAAACTACACATAATAGCTTTAACTGTCAGTGAACACTACACCAAAACTGGTCAAAGTCTTCGATCAACAGAAAGTCAAGAAAACCCGTTTCATTTGCTGATTGAAGATCATAAGATGAAAGCTCCAAAATGTAGTAAGTTGGGTATTTTGTTACGCTTTTCCATAAGGTCAAGAATAAACTCAAATAACTCGCTTGACTTGAATTAGAAACATGTGCATTTATTTCATCCCATATTTTCTCACTCAAATAACATTAACATTCACTATTAGATCAAAAGACTTGATGCATATTTTTGGTAATGCATCTGTTTTGCAGCCTGTTCCAGCCCATCCTCTGATCTCTATGAACAGAGAGGTAGGGTGATGGGAGAGAGGGATTTGCAGTCAGGCTAAAAGTGTATGTTCCTCTTTAATATATCCCAGCCCTGAGTGCGTAACCCTAACACGCACTAATCTCTCCAACACAAAAATCAATGAGGCGCCCACCCACACAACATTCATCTCTGCGGCTGAGTCAGGAGACTCCAGCCTTCATACATCTGTGGGATGCTAGCATCACTCGTGGATTTACTTGTGTCCACACACCACGCACGCTTGCTCACACACCTCCCCTCAGCCCGTGGGTAACATCAGGACACACAGCATGTCCTGTACAGAAATATGAGATATGTCACGTGGAATCAAGGGGGTCAAGTGAAGCACACTACAAATGCTTATTATTCAGAACAAACTCATTTATTAAAATCTGTACCATACGCTAAACTTAAAGCTAGAGCCAGCAGGTGGTTAGCTTAGCTCGTAACTTCCCATAAAACCATGTCTTGACGTTTCTACATTTAATTTTTTGGACAGATTAAACAAACAAGATATAGCATGTGCATGTGTGATGTTTCTGTCACTAAATGTTTTCTTGTCATGTCCATGTGGCAGCATAGCAAAAGAAAATGAAATCATTTTTGAAAAGCATGTTTTTAAAGGGGAAAACGCATTTTACTTCTACGTTTAATAGACGTAGGTGCAGAACCAGTCTAGATTGAGATCTTTTGAAAAGTTGACCTGACTTATTATTATACTATATTCTACTGTGTACATGTCAAGGAGCTCTCGACAAGTGCTCAGCATTCACACCGACCTCTCTCAAAAGCTGAAAAGCAGCAGTGAATAAATCACAAAGTAGATGATTCTCAGAGGGAGAGAGAGATGGAGAACAACATATAGAGGGAGTCTAGCCTCATTCTTGGTAATGTAGTGTACATCTTGGCAGTCTCACAACCATCTAGCCTGTTGGAGGATACAAGCATGTGACAGAAGGCATCGTGACAGGATCTAATAGAGAACAGACCTTGATTCTGGACACCAGTTTCGAGAGAAAATGAGCATCTTGTCATCTTCCAAACTGTGAGATGATGTCTATTTAGAACCTAATAGGGAAAGTATGCTGTGCTGCTGTCAACTTGTAAGCTACTGTTTTATCTGTTTAGCATCATAATTACACATTATCCCAATGTTATATAAGTATTTTGTGACCTTAAATCAAGTTAAGGGGGACAACCCACCCCAAACACACCTATTATACTTTCCTTTACATAATTAAGACATGTGCACCATAAATTGATGCAGAAAAGGCGCCAATTGTTGCAGAAAAATTCACCAGAATGCAGAAAATGAAGTGTTTGACGTTCACAATTTCAATTTTGCTCAAAATTGGAGATCTCTCCCCCCCAATGTTGAACCCAAAGTTATGCCCTTTTCTTATGTGGTCCGTGCTTAGACTGGATCACTTTAAAGGACAGCCATCCTGCCCTCCAGGAAACCTGAGTGGTCAGACCATAATCCTGACCTGAACTCCAACTCCTAGATGCCTTAACTCTAGCTGCTAGGAGGTTTCCAAGACTAAACCCTGTATTAGTAAGTCTTTTTAAATGCTCTAAAATGATCCCCCCCCCATATTTTTCTTGTGCTATGGCGTCTTTTAATTATGCAGTTTTCCTCCCTTGTGACAGTCTGCAGGACGAGTCATATTCCATGTCCTCAACACAAGCGTTGTTGTGATGACACACAGTGCTGTTGCATCTGTCCTGGTTCCACTGTGTTTCCATGATTACATCTCAACCACATAAGCATGTCTCCCTTGCTCACGAGGCAGAGAAGCACCGTGCAGTATTTTATATGTTACAGTTACATGGATGAATGCAGCACACAGTACCTGCCCCGGGCCTGTTTCCACTATGCAAACACTCACTTCAGTGGACAAGGACAAGCCGCAACCTTCTCTGACATGACAAAGCAGTGGGCTGTGTAAAAGTCTGATCTGACACAGCTGCTTAACTCTTAATGGTGTGTTTCTCCTCACATGACAGCACTTCTCACAATGTTATGACTGTGATTTGTTCATGCTACGTGGGACCATTAGAGAGATGCACATATAGGATTTATCTGGCAGTGCTTTGACCTCTCTGGTGATAAGCCACACGTGTGTGATATGTGGAGAAATGTGTGAATTTATTGGTGTGTTTCTCCTGTATTAAAGCAGTAGGAGCAGAATCAGGGGCGTAGCCATAATTTCAGAAGTGAGGGGGGACAGATTGTTCAGGAGGAGGATTTTTATTGAAAATATTCTCTCCCATTTGTCACTCCAAATTCCAGATTCCAAGTAGCCTACATTTCATTTATGATTGATTGAAACACCGACATTTTCCATAAAATAGCGTTCAACCGTTTACTGCCGCACCAATGGAAGACCTGCTAACATTTTAACTGGCCAGGCACAGCATGCCAATGAACAATGTGTACTAAGTTCCTCAATATGCAAAAAGATAAGAATTTTTTTTCACATTTGAATACATTACTCATAAATCCATAATTTGATGTTATGATTGTTGACCATCTGAGGGTCATGGGCCAGCTGATAATCAATAAGAACCCAAAAAACAGCACACACATTATGTTAACCAGTATTTGTTTGATTTAGATCCTACTTACAAATCTCATTTTTTAGTCATGCTCTATGGATGGTATGGCAATGTAGCTTAATTGGTCTGTCAGTCCGGATCCAGCTTTTGGGTGGATTGCCATGATGTTTTATACAGATAGATATTAGCATTAGTTAGTTAATCCACATTGAAAAACATGGCCCTGTTTTAATGGCTATACACATATAATATTATATATATTATTTGCATCACTTGACCTTTTTGTTTGGAAGAAAATACAATAACATTTTGAGTGTATGTTAAATGTAAACTTTATGAAAAAAAAATATTTGTCTAGATGAGGACATGCAACTTCAGACAGCAATCAACATATCACAATCCACTGTACACTCTGAATATCCCGTATTGATTTGTTTTGCCGCTTGGTTCGTTAATGATAATGATTTATTTACATGCTTGTTTAAGTAAGTATGCTCAAGTGTAAAGTGAAAAGTATCAGCCGCCTCTTAATTAAATCAAATGCATGGTGGAAGATAGCAAAGGGCAAACCGTCACCCTGGGCAAGGAAATCAGGTGTATTAACAAGTCAATGAGAAATTCATGTGTGTATAATTTCACAGTGAGCACATCTGACCTTTGTTAATGATGCCACTCAGACCTGCAGGTGGTGCTTCTCAAATGAACTCCCGGGGGAGCGTGTGTATGGCTGCTGCGCTAAAGCAGGTCATTCCTCCGGACTGGTAGGAAAGGAAGGAAGAACACACCGTCAATCAAAGGCAAAGAGTGAAAATAAAAGGAAACCATTGTCCAAATCACTTTACATCAAAACTCGCTTTTTTGTTGCTCCGTCAAAACGGATCTGATGTCTAGCACCAAATTTGTGTGTGTGTTGTTCGTATGCAAACATGTTTTCATTGGTGAGCAGTCATCTCTGCATACTTATTTTCTCTCCCACCAGCTAGCGGAGAGAGTTGAAGGAGGGCGGGGGGGATGGGTCTTTCTTCTCCACCAGCTAGTAGAAAAGAGAGAGAGCAATACGCTTTTACATTCACAGATGCATAAATTCACTCTGCTGCCGCTGTGATGGATCACTCTTGAGAACTTTTTTTCTTGAAAATTACCCATATATTGTGTCTACTCTACCTGGATTACTGTTGGTTTTTGAGCTAGAGCTCTGTTTCAGGGGGGTGACAAAGTCCTTGAAAAGCAATTTATCCTCTTCTATCCACAGTTGCTTTCTACCTGCTTGCTCTTCCAACTATTTCAAACCATCTCCTCTCCTCGTCTTCTGGAGCCCTCTTACTCCATCTTAATTTTCTGCCGCGCTTCCATCATCTGCTGACTCACCCTCTCCCTCTCACCCTCCCCTGTACCTCCCATATTACTCTCTTTTTCGGCGCTGCATCACACACTTATCACATCTAGTACCGTAAGAATCAAATATGAAGGCCGGCCGCGCTCTCGCTGCTTAAATCTTTCCCATAATGGAGCCCAAGGGTATCTGAAATTGAGTGTGAAGACTACATCAAGGTCATTTACTCCACCCCACAGGATAGTGATGGATGTCTTGTGTGATTGCTCCATTTGGCTGCCCTACTTGAGAAGGGGGAGCATATCCCATTGCACTTTCTGAGTGAGGGGAGAGAGTTTTGCTTTTGCACGAGGATGGCCAGAAAGTCATTCCTAGCGGGAGAGAAAGGGAGGGGAGGCGTTGTAATAGGAAGGCGGAGATACAGTATAATTGTGACTGGAGCCTGGGGAGAAAGGCGTTCTGTGTCCAGATTCTTGAGAAAACATTTGAAGGGATTAAAATAAAACATATTGACTGCTGGATGGATGGCACACCATCTGTCAATACGCTAATCTGCCAAATTGATTACGCCTCTCGGAGCATTGTGCGTCTCCAAACAGCTGGATTCAGTCATAGAAAACCATGAACATCAGCCATAGTCATCTGAGACCTTTGCCAAGTGCCTGTGATTTATAATCCCCTGGATTGTGTGCTTGTACTTCTGGGAATTAATATAGGCTGTGGTTGGACATGTAGGAGTCAGCCTATGCAATTGTATTGTAGGGGTAAAAAGAAAGCCTCATACACTCAGAACAGCATGATCTAAATATGGACTAAACTGTGCATCTTTGCCATTTTCCTTTGGCCATCCACTTTCTTAAAAGCAGCGTTGCGGAGTAGAAATGGGTGATCCATGACGACCCTTTTATCCAATCTCATTTGTCACATCTCTTTATGCATGACTATTATGAAGATTAGGTTCATTATCTCATTTGAGAGATATAAATTCAGAATAAATTCCCTTCTGATTGGAGACAAATGTATTTTTGTTTGCTCTAAATAATGTATTCTCTTGATACTCATTTCTTTACAAAAATTTAGCATATGAAATACAATTTTTTTCTGTGCTTAAGTGCTCCATGCTGTGCTCAGAATTGCACAAATATTAAATTTATTTTGTAAAACTCCGCTTTAAGGACATGTGGCGCGCTGCCTGAGACTACAGCGGGAGTCGTATGAATCCTACAGTCTGAGGTGTTGAGCTGTCAGATATTTAATCAACAGGCAGGTAATTGACAAGTGAGGCGTGATTGTCTCAGTCTTTATTCAGTGTTATGTTTGAGAGTTAACAAAGCGTGAGATTGGGCCGTGTCTCTACGCTGCACATTCTCAGCTTGCAGGCCTTTTGTTCCGCAGCCCTTTGTGGAGCCTACTCCGGATTCATTGAAACTCTCCACTGCTGAAGGAGCTGCTTTTTTTTGTCACACGCCCTCATTCTCTACTCAACACACACACACACACACACACACACACACACACACACACACACACACACACACACACACACACACACACACACACACACACACACACACACACACACATACACACACACACACACACACACACGCACGCACGCACGCACGCACGCACGCACGCACGCACGCACGCACAGACATGCACAAAGGCTGCAGCTCTGCATTTCATGGGATAATCTACCTTCCTGAAGGTTTACTAAAGCACCCCTCCCTCCCTCCGTCGCTTCCCACCACAACCCCACTTCTTCTTCTCCTCCCTCCTCTCTTCTTTCTTCTCTGTTCTCTCTCCTCTCTCCTCTTGCCTCCTCCTCTTCCATATCGGCCCCAGTGTAAGCAGCATGTGGTTTCCTGCCAACTTCTGGGAGCCGTGAGCAGCCTCTCCAAACCGGAACACGCATGAAGACATTCCACCGCTGAAGGAAACAGTGTCCTCAACCGCCCTCCCCCTCTTCTCCAATCCCCTATAGACGCTTTTACACATCCCACACACAGCCCCGCCGGGGCTTGACCACTGGACAATCAGCACACATAAACTCACACAAACATGCACAGACACAGAAGAGCGGGCACAGACTGCAGCCATTCAGCACAGCCATGGACATGGAAATGAAGATGGCTGTGAGTGTGTGTGAGAAAGAAAGAGACATGTGGGAAAAAGAGTGTGTGCGTGACTGTGTATGAGACAGAGTGTGTGTGCATGGGTATGTATGAGAAAGAGTCCACAACAAATGAATTCCGTAAAGAAATCCATCATCAGCCTATTCCACATCACGTATCGCAATGTGACATTTGGTTTTGGAGAGGAAGTCTGACTGATATAAAAAGCGTCTCTTTAGTGTGCTTATTCACCGCATTTGTCAATGAGTTGTTAGAGAGGTTCTTCTACTCTACTTTTTTTTTATTGGAAATCCATGAAAGCTTTAGCTGAAAAGCAAACATCACTGTGAAGAGTACTGAGAGAGCAGTTGGATGGCTGTTATGTGCCTGTTAGAAGAGTAAATTTGTTTAACATTGCAGGAGGGCTCTTTGAAACCAGACGGCAGGTATGGGTAAAAGCAATACAGCTACAAAAAAAAGAAGAAGCAAAGCTGCTCTGTTAGTTTTCATAAATACGGTGTGACACAGAAAGACAGTTCAATACAGAGTAAGACTCACATAGACATCATCTGCAGGTGAAAGTCAAGGAGGTCTAATCATGATAACATAGTGGAACCAGAACAGACATCAAGACAAAGCTGAAAGATGACTCGTCTGCTTAGTGACAAAGGCAGCATCACTGCGAGGAAAAAATCAACTGTAATGAGTATGCACAGAAGGAAGAAACCATAGGAGACTGACTTATTCTGAACAAAAGTCAAACAAATAATGGGATTCAGACAGGCAAAAGAAGGCCTTAAATCATTCATAAGCGGTGTGTTTTCTCTCCTGGCATGCAAGGTGTATCGATCTGGGAATTTTATTGGGGGAATTCTGCAAGAGATGATTAATCATGTGTTTATGGATTAGTGTCAGAGAGGGAGAGAGAGTGTCCTCAATCTACTGTTCCGCTGCCTTTTTAGCAGCCAGTTCTCCCACTTCTGCCGCGCTCTCTCCATCTTATATCCACTCCTCAGTTTCTGAATGTTTTCGAAGAACAAGGAAACAAAGTGAAATAGCCCCAGACTGAGATTTTAAGAAACAGATTTTTTTCCCCTCTTCCCTTTCCTGGGTGGTGGTTGTGCTCACCAGGCAGATACGTGGCACAGCATCTTTTTGTGTGCCCACATAAATGATTCAGTGGCATATTGAAATTACACAGTGGGCTCTGCTGGTAAAATTGCAGAGGAGTTTTGAGATTCAGGACAAACTGAAGTACTTGAGGCAAGAGGACTTGTGTTTAAGATGTTAAACACATTTATTCTTCACAAAGTTGAATTGCTACGTACTCCAGTTTTTCCAGTCTTTTACTGATCAATCTTTGAAAAGTGTCTTTTTGGAAATTTCATTTGTTTTTGTGCTTCCAGTCTGCCAGAGAGTCGTCAACTATGAAAATTGGACCCTGCTTGGGAACCGTTTAATCCATCATTCATCATTAGGATTACATTAATTTGTCTCAACTTCTGATATCATATTATAGTTATCGTTTCTTTATGACATTTTACGTGTCTTTTTGGTTTTGGAAAATACTCTCTATGGCCTTTGATTGGCACGATAATCCAGATCAGTCGATTCTTTACAGCCTAAATTTGTGATCCAGTAGATTCTTTACAGCCTAAATTTGTGATCCGCATGTAGTACCCCACCCCCAACCATTACGTTTACCTTGACCCTAACCCTACACCTTACACATTCTGCAAAGCCATGAACAGTGTCAAAAAAGTAAAAAATAATTCTCTCTTCCTACAATATCTGCACATGGCAACTTTGGTATAGTTATGATAGTAGTATGCTTTAACCAAAGTGCTTGACGGATGGTCTTACAGCTTCAGAAAGTCCACCCCCCACATACCTTTCCCACATCAGAGTTGTCAAGTAAGAAGTGTGTAAATTTCACTCTCAAGCTCTTTTTTTCATTTTTAACACAATTAGTTCACTCACTTTTCGTGTAGGTACAAATGAGTGCAACACCTCAAACATCTTATTATTATCCCCACTCAAAAAGAGTATCACATCCCCCTCTCCGTGACGGCCAACTTCTCACCTCATCTTTGAGTCTGGCTGTACGGAACAACTGTAAACCCTTTTTTTCTTAAGGCTTGGTTGGTCGGTACAAAATGGTTTGTTTCAGGCATACTGAAAGGGAGAAGCTGTGGTTATGGCAAAGAAACTATGGCTCAAGTAGGGTTACTTGGTTGAGGTTTGGGATAGTTTGTGGTTACGGTTGATAAAAGGCAAATGGTAACTGCAGGTCTGTGATGAGATGCAAACTCTGATCTTTTGCGTTAAACTCTGCCCAATCCCACACCCTTTAGCTGCTGGTATGCTTCTTCAGGGTGGCTATAGTTCAGTCTGTAGAGACATGGCTTGGCTTGGACTTGGCCGGTTCAAGTCCCGCACAAACCACAGTACAGTGTGTGGACTGGTAGTTCTGGACTGCCCCCCCCCCCCCCCCCCCCCCCCCCACATAAAGGACACACTGCTTCCTGCATTGGCACTCAATGTTGGCATTGGATCTAAATCGGGAGATGCCAATACGGACATAATTGTGATGAATGATGATATTTAATGGGCATATATTAGCTGCTGCAAAGATTGAACCTGTGAGTTCTCCAAACACTAGACATTACTCAGTTTTTACACATTCATGCCTAGAAGCAGTACAACCTCAACCTTCTACTGTCAGACACGGAGCAGCCCTCTGGAGTTATTGGTATTCAAGGCTACTGTGTGCATCAAACAAAGTGCTGTTTGACACAATGGATGCAGTCAGATTCCGTCTGAACTGTTTTGTATTGTTGGTAACCAACAATCTGACAGTGACTTCCACTTTCCGTGAGTCTACTGAATGAAATTTTGTAGTTTTGGACAAACATGATTAGCATGACTGTCACCCTCCTTCGGATCCTAGGAAATGATCCCAAGTTCTTTCAGTGTATCCTACCTCAAACTCAGCTACTCACCTCTCATAAATAATGAATGAGGGCTAACTGTTTGTCTTGTTAAATTGTCTGCAAGTAATGTAAGCGCCTTGCTCAAGGGTGTAGTTGATGAGGGAGGGAAGAAACTGCTCGATAGGGCACTTCTCTTACCTTAAGGCCAGCATTAAATGTTTGCTAATGCCTGCTGTAATATGTTCTTCGTTCCTGTAGTATCAATGAATTAACCAGTCTGCACAGATATTGCGGTCTGGAGAAAACAAAATGTAGCAGTAAGGACTCATCCTACTGATGAATACAAATGAACTCCGCTCGCTACACTCTATGCAAGTGAGTGCTGTATAACTTGCAAGCTAAAACAAAAAAAGGCACAGTTTTCCCAGGAACTCATTACAGAACCAGTGAGGCAGGGCTTAATGTTGTTTTGACTGAATTGTAGTTATCAGTAGGCCACCGTGATGAAGCTCAATTAGAGCAGCATGCTATAAGCTAAGCAGAGGTAATCACTGGGTGGAGGGCAGACTTATGTGGAGGCGCGGATATTCACTCTGAACAGAAAAAGGCGAGGGATTCACAATAGGACCTGGAGCCGTGGAGAGCAGCTAATGAGCATACATGATTCACTCTTGGTCTCGCCCCACCGAGAGGCTTGTCCTGGGCAAAGTGGAGGCGCGCAAGTTGTGTGTGCTCCAACACATTCCATGACGCAGCCTGTCAGAGCCAGGAGGGTAAAGGGGCAATACAAAGTTTCTCTTGCAAATGCTAGATTAATGAAGGTCGTCTGTGTCTTATTAGGGTATGATGGAAATGTTTATGTTTATGTTTCAGTAAACAATATGTCCAATAAGGCTGTACTTTCCCCATTCAACCTGATGTTCTAAACCTCTAGAGAAAGAAAGCTTGAGGTCTAATGGGTAATGTTTCTGAACATGACTATTCACAATGAAAGACAACATATATTCTGTACAGATATGTCTACTCCTCAATGCAATGGAATTTATTTTCTGACAACTTTATACAAAGCTCACAAGGTTTCCTCCGGGTACTCTGGCTTTCTCCCACAGTCCAAAACTGTGCAGTTCCGGTGAACCTGAAACTCTAAATTGCCCATATGCGTGAAATTGAGTGCAAATGTGTCTGTCTGGCTATATCCAAACTCTTTAATAAACTGTAGAAATGTCCAGAGATTGTTCCTTTATTTTACCCAATGCATGTGGGGAGATGAGGCTCAACAGGCAAAGTTTGATGCATCCTGTGATGCTGGTATACAAATGTAACTCCTCGCTTTTAGTCAGAAACAGTTGGTCCACCATGGATACATCTGTAACATTACTATTACTAATAATAGTATTATTATTAAAATGCGAATAAATGCTGCCTGTGGTTATCGTTTTCTTTTACCTGTCAGTTAGCTTCGTTTAATTGCTTTTGCTATTTATGTATTGTTTCATTTTACCCTTTTTTAATCATCTGTCTTGCGAAGCACTTTGGATGTGTTTTAAAAGTTATATACACATTTACATTTGTTTTATTACAGGCATTTTGAACGATATCGGTATTTCAAAACTGTACTCTTTATGTGTGTGTGTGTGTGTGTGTGTGTGTGGATTGAGGTGAGGTCTGTCAAATTTCTCTAGTAGTTATTTAAATAGAAACTAAACATTCATCCAGACTTTTAAACCGACTCGCGCTCTGATTGGCTGGGTGGCGGTCACGTGGGATAGTGCAGTCAGTCGCTGTGCCGTGCCTCGAGCCAGCGCTGAGTGGAGCCTGTCTGCCAACAGCTTCAGCAGCGGCTCTATCTGGAACCCACTACACTCACTGACAATTAAAGGAGGCCCTTTTTTCTTCTTTTTTACGAGGACTATTCTTCACCATGGGCGACAAAAAGAGCCCTACCAGGTAATGCGACCAGCCACTGCCGATTTTCGCTCGTTTTGAGCGTTTTGGGCTCGATATTTGGATGCGTTTCCCTCACACAGCGATCGTTTCTGCCTTTTTCAGTTGGTATGCCACAGCTAGCTAGAATAGTGCAGTCACTATGGCGGCTTCTCGCTCCCTACAACCCAGTCACTTAACAGACAAAGGGAACATTTTCAGAGGAGACGCCTGGCATTCCCTAAAACGCTCTTCTGACTCAATGAAGCCTTTTGGAGGGTCAATGTCGAAATTGACATTGTTTGATATTGGTTTTGTTAGCCGACATGCTAAGCTTCGATGCTGAAAATTTTAGCAGTGCTTGCCTGCCTGCTAGCCTAGCTGGCGATACAATCGGACGGTGTGGAGCTTCACCACTGTGGGGATTTATTAACCAAGGAGCTCTACTTGCCGGGACTCGAACCCAAAATTAATGACAACACCATGATTTGTGATTTGTATTAGTAGCTTGCGTATTACACGACATGTTATGTTTGTCACAATCTCCTTTGTTGTTAATTCATGTAATATGTTAGTGGTATTTCAAAAACTAACTTGACCTCAACATTTGTCAGGCCAAAAAGACAAGCCAAACAGACTGCTGATGACGGCTACTGGGACTGTAGCGTCTGCACCTTCAGAAACACCGCCGAGGCTTTCAAATGCAGCATCTGCGATGTGAGGAAGGGCACATCCACAAGGTAACGTAGCGCTCACTCTCTCTCACTCTCTCTCTCTTTCTCGTCTGAGCGTCTCGTTTTCGCCTGCTTGGGCTGGCTGCAGCAGCATTGCATCGCAATTTATGGGGATGACAACTTTGATCGGCAGCCTATTTGTCTCTGAGCGAATGCGGACTTGTTGATGGAAAATCTTGCAAACATCTCCTGCCGTTGTTTTGGATTATATCCGTAGTTTCTCATTTTATGCGACTAGCATTGCATTGCTTTTATGCATTCGTCTAGGTATGCTGGCTGCTTCACTAGCCTGAGGGGAGGGGGGGGGGAACCATACTTCGTGATGGCTGTAAGGCTAACGTTACAGTGGATCAACAGAGCAACAGCGAAAGGGCTGCTTTTTTTCATGAAGTCAAACGAGGGGAATTCATGTGTGTGCATTTCCGCTACCTGTAGGAATCAGAGATTCCTTTAATGGTCTGACAAGTCAGATTGATTGTGCATGAGATGGATGTACAGTAAGGAGATCATTATGTTTCTTAGATTAAGAAATGGTGTTCTTTGTAATCCGGATTAGAGAGAAACCCCAGATGTGCATTTTTTTTTTTATATTTCTTTGCCCTTCAGACTTTTTTTTTCACTTGTAGCCAATGCCATTTCATGCCCAACCTGGTATGGCAGTGAGGGTTAACAGGAGATTCGCCTGTTTTTTTTTCTTTTCGATTTTACACAAATCTAATTTTTAGTTTTTAAAACGTCAGTCCACACATTTGTCAATGATTAATCATGTTCAATACTCAATCTGCCGCAAACAAGTGAATTCACTCATGTCTGCTCTCTGAAAATGTCAACAGATTAATCATATCAGCATTTATAGCAACAGGCTTGTGTGTGCCAGACATTTCCCCTGATCTTCCCTTAGAATACATTTTGTCAGCAGAAGACTGCGTTTTATCTGAAACTGTGATGAAGTCACTGTATAACTTTAAATGTCATGCCGGGATTCCCTTTCGGTTGGATGTATACTGCGTGACGCCTCCACCCCCTGTTCTGGATTTTTTTTTGATGAGAAGTTGCCTTTGCCACGGTGTGAGTTTGTTTACATGTGTCATCAGTTGCATGATGAGAGAGAGATGAGTCATTTCTGGGTTTGTTGACAGGTCCCCTGCACTTTAACCTTTCCAGCTGTGGTTTTACAATGAGTGGCTCGACTGACACCCCTGGTGCACCACAAACGGGGAGAATACACTGACGCTGATTTACTGAAAATTCAAAAGACTGAGCTCAATCTTAATTATCTGGCACCCCCCCCCCTATGATCTTTTCCTAGCTCCGTGTAGCTTAAGACCACGGCTGATGATGCAAGCTGAGCCTGCTGCACGAAAGCAGGAAGCGGAGACGAGCATGTTGTAGCCATCCTGCCACTGTGCTTTGGCAACAGCCCAGTTGCCTCTATTTGATAAATGGGAGCACATTACATCAGAGGAGTGGTTGTCACACATTCCCGTTTGATGTGACTAGTTAGCCTTTGATAATGCAATTGTATAGTTGTGGGGCTGCCTCTTATTCTAATGAGTACTAATTAGCTTTCTTTTCTTCAGTGTTTGATATTTATTTCAGCAAAGCATGGGACGAAGCAACATGCTCTTAGCTAAATGATTCACACGTAAGGCTATGTGTGGATGTTTGTCTTGCTGCTTTTGTCTCTGAGGCTCTACTTTGAATGTGTTCTAAGCACAAGTGCACGCCTGTTCACTAATTAGAGTTCCTCACTGCTGGTAGGAGTCAAAACCTTTCTTAAAGTTGGATTATCAATGTGTGTTTACTGCAAGATAGATGAACTTGGATAAGTATGGATTTGTGCAGTCAGTGTGACATGATTGTATTTAAGCATGGTTTGAAATGGTTTTTAGTAGTGTGAATGTCTGAATGTTACCTCTTTCCACAGTCCCCACATATAGCTTTGCTTCCCTGTGTGCTGGGACAAAAGTCAGTCTGTATTGACTGTATTTGAACGTAGTAACGAGAAGATGGATGCACTGAAGTATTACACAGACATCCATCCATTCCTTAAAAGCTGTTGGTACAGGTAGCACTCAGCAGACATTAGTGCAGTGATGTGGTTGATAGCTGCAGGTTGAGTCGTACAGGGTCTACCTGCCTGCCCTACGTGAATGTCAAGATCAGATGAATATTTCCACCCCCTTGAGCTTGATACATGCATCCTTCACAGTGTGCACTGAGTAATTGAGACACCGGTTGTTTCTACTGTTCTTGATGGAGAATACCCTATTAACATTATCCACACTAAGTGACAGATAGTGGCATACACTCTGAAGAGCTGGAACTGCACTCTGTCCCCTGCCAGCGGTAGTTAAGCTAGGTAACTGTGAGTCATGCAGCTCTGATTTGTGCAGATGGAGGCAAGAATGTGTGTTAACGAGAGCAAAACTCTGGCTGTGGCATCAGCATGCAGGGAGAGGCCCCGTTCTCCCCAGCCTAATGAACCTGTTGACCCAGTCCAACTCAGTGATGTAACATGATACTCAAGTAGGCTATATCTAGCCTCTGCCACTCTGACTTTTAAACAAGAAAGCACTCGGCTTTTTGCACCTGACCTCGCTGCTAATCTACAAGTCCAAGTAGCCCAAGTGATCAGCCTTGGCAATCAGAGCCTGCTTCTTTGGTAATTGGAGAAGCAGTTGCATTAGCATCCCCTGTGAGATGCATGCTATCATATTTAAATGTTTCTGGCATCTGAACCCGATCGCTGCATGAATGTGACACCGTGTTTCTGTGCATCAGTTTGCTTTGTGGTGGTGTTTGGTATGCACCTCTGTCAGCTTCGGTGCCCAGGGAGAATCCATTAGGATCCCTCTAAAGTTGATTGATGGTGGGGATCACAGGAAGTCTTGAGGTACCTCAGTCTTTGACTGCTGTGCTGTTATCTATGCGCTGTTGCTCTGTTGTCAGCCATTTCAAGTAGCTTCCATCTGTGCTTTTATATAAAACAAAACAAATGGGTGTCTTTCACTGGTTAGCAAAATTCATTGTTCTGACTAGGTTAAATAAACCAACTAAAATGTTCCTTAATTTATCTCAAGTTCAGACTGCTGAAAGAACATAGAACCTGAACCATAGCAACCGATATATTATGTAAAGCAGTGTGATATATATATGATATATATAGATATATAGATATATAGATATATATATATATATATATATATATATATATATATATATATATATAGATAGATAGAGAGAGAGAGAGAGAGAGAGAGAGAGAGAGAGAGAGAGAGAGAGAGAGAGAGAGAGAGAGAGAGAGAGAGTACAGGTTTATTCCTATTGTTGTCAGATATAGGGCAAATAGTAAAGGGTCTTGTAAAAAAGTGAATGTAAATGCTTATGCCTATACAAACATTGTTTGAATAGAAATCAAAACAACTGGATACTTTTTCATTGACTGCGGTAATTCCATTAACATACAGTGAATGCAGTCTGAGAGCTCAATACCCCAGTGTGAAATGTATTAATGTAAAGGTGTCAATCTTAAATGACAATAAAATATTTTTTTTTCTGATCAATTTGGCAAGCTTACACAAGTCAAACCATAAGCAGTTACTGCTTGTCCATGACTGGAGACATTTACAGATGTTAATGTACTTAAGTACATGTGTTTTGCATTTAGTCTGTGGCTTTATAATATGACCATATGGGAAATCCATAAATCCACAGATTATGAAATCACAATGGATTTAATCTAAAGGATACTCAACCTTAAAGCCATGGGTTAGTAGTGGGGCTAAAAAAGTAAAAATGCATGCCTCCCTTTGTGTAAGTGTTGACGCTGCATACGTATTGGAAAATGATTGCAGTGTGTGCCTTTCTGTCTTTTACAATGATGGAATAGAGTCATTATAATCCGTGGATTCTACCACTGTCACATTAAGACAAATTGTCTAGGATAATGGAATTACATAAGAGGGACATGCTGGCGCTCAATTTATATCTGCACTTTCTTCTTGCCCACCCCCCTGCCCCCACAGCAGCCCCTCTCAGAGGAAACCACTTTTGCTTATCCACCATTATCAGCATCTGCACTAAAACCCTAAGCACGAGCGGTTTGCCCTAATCTTTACATGTTAATTGCCGGATTTAAAAGTTCTTAATTACTTCATGGGATTTGGCAGTGTGAGTGATTAAATACAGTAGCCAATTTGGCAATCTGACAAAACAGAGAAATGTTAAGAGAGCTGTTGAATCGGGGCTCCTCCCCTCACAAAAAGATCAGGCGAATGAGTGTGACGTGAGGGAGTAAGGAGTCTCGGGAAGGTACAGAAAAAGGCATGTAAGGACAAGGAGAGAGGGACTTATTAAGTGTGGAGTCGCAGCTAGCTGAGGAGTAAAGTGAAGAAGAGGGCAAGAGAGGACAGAAAGAAACGGAGCAATGAAGGGACAGAAAGTCTGGATGTGTGTGTGTGTGTGTGTGTGTGTGTGTGTGTGTGTGTGTGTGTGTGTGTGTGTGTGTGTGTGTGTGTGTGTGTGTGTGTGTGTGTGAAGGGAGGAGGGTATGGATGGCTGCAAGGGGGATGTGCTCACTCAGCCAAGAGTCTCCAGGGGGCTAAAGCTCATCATTATCCAGGGAGGGAGAGAGCTAGACTGGACAGCCTCTTCTGTTTCTACCAGCACCACCATCCATGCATGGGGAAAGAACAGCACCATTTGACATGTCATTCGCTACACATTGAGCGTGAAACACAATTGACCATTCTCTCTTGTTATGAAGTAATTGTTGGAGTTAAAGAATTTGATCCTGTTGAGTTGTGGTGTGTCTAAGCATTATGGTGAAGGTACAGACCAAATATCTGAAAAGTTTGGTAGATTTAAATCGTGGCTACAATAGTGACTTTGTATTCGACCTCTTGGTGTCAGGTGACCTCACTTGATGTTTGTGTTTGCTTGCTTGATGTTGTACTTGTTTCCCTTGTGTAGAACACGAGAGTCTGCTGTGAAGGTGCAATGTCCCCTTAGGCAGTTCTGCAAATTCAAACCAGACTCTGTTTACACAATAGCAAATGGGCAAGAAGATGATAGGACAGCAGCAAGATGGGGTGACTGGGTCTACTTGACAGATAACTCACGCACACCAGAGGCAAACAGCAGGAGAGAGGGAGAGAGTGAAGAGAGGTGAAGACGACCTACTTAGACCTAGCAGGATTGGGGGGGGGCAAGCAGGGAAGAAGACAACAAGAGAATGATGGAGAGGCACTGGAGAGGAGGAAAACAAATGAGTGACAGAGCAATGTGACACAGTGCTGCTGATAGAAGGAGCTCACATGTGCTCGTTGTGCAATGACTCGTTGTCAATCTGCCTAATGCCAGTTCGTACCCTGAAAGGTCAGTCAGGGAAAGAAAAGAGTTGAGAGTGTGAAGATGAATTGTCTTTTACACATAAGCAGACACAAACTTAGACATTTCCTCTTTTAATTCCTCTGCCATAGACCTCCTTTTCTTCTTGCTTCTGTCTGCCTCTCCCAAAACGCACCTGAACTCAGACGGTTCGACTCCTTTAGCCTGTCAGGAGAAGCAGGAAACCGGACAGCCAGGAGCCAGCAGGGTCCATAAGGTTTAGAGTTGTTACACAAAAGTTGAGATATCTTCGATAGACTTCCTTGAATTTCTTTCCTTTCTGTCCAGTATTGTCAGTAGTCAGTACCGTGGCAACTAAATGTCATGACTGTGGAGCTTTTTTGCTGTTTGAGGAAAAGGTGTGTGCTGTAGGTGCTTTCCTGCTGTGTATACACAACACCTGAAGGAAACGTGGTGGTGGGGGGGGGGGGACACTAGTTGCAGTCTTCTCCTGAACAGCGGTGGCGCTAAGGAGCAAAGGCTACCAATGTTTTTCTTTCTAAGGACTAAGGAATTACATCATTTTGATGGGTTAGAGGGAGGGAAGTGACGGTAACATTAAGCCCTCAAAGTCCTGACTGGAAGGGATGAATGCCTAATGCCTCTGGTGGGCAGTGGGAATGAATCGAGAAGCGCTATAGCCCCGGGCTGCTCTTCAGGTGCTATCCTCATTCAACCTCCACAACACACTGACTCGCACAGATTACTTCACCCATGGATGGCTGGAGGTGACAATACTGCTCCAGTCACCTCAGGCTCAGACTGATCAAGAACTTCCTCATAGGGAACACAAGTCCCACAGACCAGTGGTATTTGTCATTTTTCAATTTAAAGGTCTTGTACTCCACATTCAAAACATTATTATACTAGTGAACAAATATTCGTCCCTCCCTTTGAAACTGTTGGCCCGTCCCGCTCTGCAGTGCGTGCTGCCCAGGCCGGGCTTCTGCGGGAGAGTGGTGCTCATCCAGAGGTCACCCTCTGATAATGCTGGCGTCCCGGTTGCAAATTTGCATTTCCTAGGATGGCGAAGGAATGTCTCACCCTACTCTGCTTTACTCAGCCTCACTCTGCCTCTGATTGGCTTACCCTAGTATTCTTACCCTAGCCAATCTCATGCCAAAACCTAACCAATCCCGGTTGGACTGATCAGCACTAACCTCCGTATGATCTCCGATCTCCCACGGAAGTCTGGCCCGGGAATTTCGCAGTGCAGAGCGGCAGCAATTGGCCAGTTAGAATCACTATTGCCGACTCAGCCACCTCTTTGTTTGTTTGGCATGTCAGAGGCGAAAGCCCCGACTCTTAATGGCACTCAAACTCTTGTTAGTGCCATGTGAAGGCAATCCCAGCCCAGACTGAGTTTTGTTCAGTATTTCAAGTGCAGCACCTTTTAACATCCCAATAAATAAATAAATAGGTTTGTTTGTATACGTTCACTGACTAGGATGGATGCATTTATAAAACATTCTGTTTAAGATTGATCTCTCAATTTTTTGACTGTCATTTGAAGATAATTTCCCTAGAGATTCTCGAGATTCAGGTCTAAAATACAAATAATACTATAAGTGCTGAAACAATTAATTTATTAGTTGGGATACAATTAATTGTCAATAAGTCATTTATCAAGGAAAGATTTTAATATTTGCTGCTTTCAACTTCAAAAAGTGCGAAGATTTGCTGTTTTATTTTTAACCGCAAATTGAAAGTCTTGGTTGGACAAAACATTTGAAGACTGGGCTCTAGTAACTTGTGATTGACATTTTTCACGATATTCTGACATTGTTTTCCTGTTGATGGCTAATCAATTAACCAAGAAAGTAATTATTGATAATGCCAACCCCAAGTGGACATATTTGAATTGCTTTTGTCCATTCAACAGTCAAAAACCCTCTTATTATTATTATTATTATTATTATTATTATTATTATTGGGGGACCAAGAAAGCCAGCAAATATTCACATTTATGAAACCAGAAGCAGTGAATTTTTTGGCACTTTTATTTAAACAATGATTTTCTCTTGTCTCAAGTCATCTAACACATGCATACGGCACTTTTTTTTGCACTGTTTCAAGAAAAATGTTGTCAGGCAGGGGCCATACAGTGCTCTTCTCAGACATACCTCAAGTCTCTATGGAAAGATTGTCCAACATTCAACAATAGAACAATAGAGCATACAGATATATAGAGGCTACACCCGCTGAATGGTTAACAAATTTGAAGCAGCACAGACAGGCAGCTCTGTGCTCTGCTCCATCAACCTTCATACTGATAGAGGAAAGGGGAGAGCGTCACGTGTTTCTACATTATGATCAAGAGATGTACAGCAAGTGTTGACACAGATGAGTGCATGTAAATCATCGATTACATGGTTGCCAGCACGTCATAGGGAGGTGCTCTGATCAAAATAAAGCCCTGTGGCATTGTCACATGCTGGATCTGAGAGATCTGCTCCAGGCTGTGATGGTCTCTTCATTCCTATGCGGGGGGAAACCAAGTCACTGCTGAATGCATATGAATAGAGGTTGTTTGTGAACAACTTTGTACACCAAGGACAAGGAGCCCATGTTGGTACTGTGTAGATGCTGTTATTTACAAAGTTTGAATGAGAGAGTGGGTGATGTTAATTGGCTGGGCTTTTTAGTGGGCTGTCCATGGTTGAAGAATACCGTTGTCTGTTGTCTCTCGTTCTCTCTCTCTCTCTCTCTCTCTCTCTCTCTCTCTCTCTCTCTCTCTCTCTCTCTCTCGTTCGTTCGTTCGTTCGTTCGTTCTCTCTCTCTCTCTCCCTCCTCTTCGCTCAGCTGTCTACCACTGCATTCGCTCAGCCTGGCAGAAAATAATTGCTTGTCCTCCACATAGCACTTCAAATAAAAGAGCTGTATTAATGAGGGCTTTCCTGCGCGTCTCTTTCTCTATCACACTCTCCATTGCCTGCTCACTCTCTTCATTACTCGGCCTCTCCATGAAGTGCTCTGGCACATTGTTTTTTGGTTTCTCTAGAAAGAGTTTCCTCTGAAACGGCAGCTTCAGTTTTTGCCCTTGGCTTGCAGTATCGGCTGCTCCTGGCCAGCTGAGCAGAGGTGTGTGTGTCTCTCTCTCTCTCTCTCTCTCTCTCTCTCTCTCTCTCTCTCTCTCTCTCTCTCTCTCTCTCTCTCTCTCTCTCTCTCTCTCTCTGGGATGGTTCAGGCTGAGAGGAGCAGTCTAACTATGGGTGTCAGTCTGACTGAATTAGGAGCTTTTAAGCATGATGATAGTTATTTCAGGGTATCCCGTGGAGGGAGTGTCCCCACTCCTCCCTCCCCCAGATGGTGGAATTTAGGGCCAAGCATAGGAGGAGCTGTCAATCATGGCCTATTGTTGTGCGAAGGGGCTTTAATAAGCTGTAAGCCCTCACAGTGGGAAATGATTCGACAGCAGGCTTTACACACTTGACACTCACTCACACCGAATCCCCAGGAATATATTGGCAGCAGTGGGAGGTTGAAGCAATCTCTGCAATTGGACCCTGGAGTTCACTTGTGGTCCTGCTCCCAGGATCATTTCCACTACCTCTTGTGAAAATTCAGATTTTATTTGGATGTTTGCATAAGATGGTTCAGTTGCTGAGTAATTTTCAGCAATGTTGTAGTTTAATTAGTACTTCTGTGCGCAACAACGTGAACAGTTTATGTAAATATGAACTGTAATTTTAAATATGAAAGGTGATGTTACTAGGTAAGCCGTGTCTCTCCTCACACAAGACTGCCCAGAAATATTAACTGCCGCCAAATTTAAGCATTTTTATCTTTATTTCTATCCATCTGAGAGAACAACGCCATCCACGATCGATTAACTAGCAAGATCAGGAATGTTTTCTGGTATTACTAATAATAATAATGATAACTTTTTTAATAAAGGACTTTTAAAAGCCCACAGTTTGTGAGTATGAAGTTAACAAAAAATAAATTTCTTTTTAGATTCTGGAAAAATATAGCCTTATATACATATTAAAACATGTTGATTTGAATAATAGTTATTCTTAAAAAAACTACATATGTATTTTCTGATTTGGTAAAATGTGTGAGAGACCAGAAGGGCAACCAACTGAGCATGATGAGTATGAAAATAAACATTACCTAAAATTTATTTTTAAAGCATTTTTTAGGCCTTTATTAGACAGGACAGCTTTAGATAGGAAATGGGGAGAGACATGCAGCAAAGGGCCATAGGTTGGAATTGAACCCACGGCTCAAGCAACAAGGACTGAGCCTGTGTATATGGGGCGCATGCTCAACCATGTGAGCTTCCCAGGTGCCCCCTCATTTTTATTTGATTTACTTGATACAGGTAGATGATTTTGAAGCTTTCTATACTCAACACACGAGAAATACATTTTCAACATGCATGAATGTAGCCATAATTATAACCATATAACATCAAACACAAGTTTAACATTACAATTTGTCAAAAAGCACACATTTTATTGGGGACCCACTCAAATGACCACATTTTAGTCCCGGGGACTCACATGGGGACATTGAAAACTATCAACAAGTATAATTTTAAGCAGAGGGAGACTTTTTCCAGCTGTTCAGGGCCACCTCTTGGCTATTTAACACACACACATGGTGTCATGCAGCCACAGAGCATTGCTGTGCAAAGCCATGATGTGTGGTCAGTAAATAAATAATGGGGCAAAGAGTGCTGTGGCTCTATCATGCCAGCAGCAATTCATGGCTGACTTACAGCTGGCACTGAATCACTGCTTAACTACCGGGGCTGCTTCTGCCACCACCACTGCTGCTGCTGACACAAATCTCAGGCTCTGAACGGGGATTTAATTCCGCAACAGGCAAAAGAGGCGTGGAGCTTATCAATCAATCACCACCTCCTTGGCTAACAGCTCTCACTGCCAAACAAAATGATTTCTAGTGCTGTTGGATGCTGTCTGCATTCACAATCTGTTTACTCATGACTCTGGGTCAGGGACAAATATTTCTTCATAAAGGGTAAATGTCTGTGAGAGCATTTCTTCATTGTAGCTTTGCACGCTGCATTTTTCTCATGTAGCTCAAACAGGCTCCCAAAAACTTGAATTCTTTGTCTCACCGGCTCAGTGGCATCTATCTAATAAATCGGGAAGTGTGTGTGTGTGTGTGTGTGTGTGGGTGGGTGTGTGTGTGTGGGTGTGTGTACGTGTGCAGTGCACCACACGTGTGTGTATGTCTGTCTGTCTGAAATATCTCATGAATCGTTCATTCAATCTACTTCACACTTTGTTCCCTGGGTACCCAATGAACTTGGGGTTTGGAATTTGGAGCAGTTTGCACAGCATTAGATTTTGGATATTAAAAAAAAGGTTATGAATAAAACCAAATGGTCAAACAGTAAAGGTTTTGGAAAAAATGGATGCCAAAAAAAAACCCAACCTGCAGCGCAAAAGACATCACACGCAGCACGTAGCAGGCTGTTGACATGCTCTGTACAGCAGTGGGGGGGCTTTACCGCCTTTGACTGCAATTCAGCTTTTGCTGCTCCAACGTTACATGATTTTCTTCACTTTCCTGGAGCACGAGCGGATAGCTTACAGGAATGTCGCAACTGTTGTGTTGAAAAAGGCTCTACCATAACGCTAGCTCCTCTGTGTCTGCCCTTCACAATAAAAGCCCAGCTTAAATTCACTCAGGAAACTTAATAAAAAGCTTTTTTGCCGACACTAAATATCAAACAAAAGCCAAACACTTTATCACATTAAGTTGCTGTAAATTCACCACTTCTAAACAGACGGCAGAACATAATGTAATCTCGGAGCTTCCTCCACCGTGCTGTGCAGATAGGTCTGGCAATGTGAGACTATCTCAGAGGTGACCGGGCAAAGATAGCAGTCTTCCTCTGTCTTCCTCAGACTCACCCTGGGTCCTGTGAGTCCGTCTCTGTGCTCGGTCCGGTTCTGGTGGTTGATTAACGCAGCTTTTTGCTGATTGGCTTTCATAACGGGCGCACTGCCATGAGTCCATGAGGCAATGTTGGATTACTCCAGATTTTAATTGGGATATTTTGTGGTTAAATTTTGAATCTGCAACGTTCTCTGTCAGGTGTAGTCTGTCATGTAGCAGTAGCCTACAATAACTTCCTCTTATGTAGAAGACAAGGAAAAGCAAGGCTCAGAAGTGTACAGGATTTTATAATTGCAAATTTGTGTCAGCACAGGCGAGGAGGTGAGCTGTAAACTCACCATGATCACTTCCTAATTAGTTAGTTATCAACTTAATCACATAAGCATTTAAAGCATTGCTGAGTGTAGTTACTTATTTAGTACTATGAAAAGGAGCTCTCATAATCAAATTGGTAGGTCAGGGTTTTCCCTCGATGTTTTTTCTTTTTTTTTCTTTTTTTGTTTTTTTTTAAACAGCGAAGGCTGGGAAATGTGCGCGGCGTACGCAGTTTGTGTGCATACGTTTTAGAGTGGCTGCTTTACAAAATAACATGATGTGAGGGATTTCCAAAAATTTCCAAAATCCCAGCCAGAACCCAGGCGTGTTCATGAGCCAGCTATGGCTTTTGGGCCATGCTGGGTCAAAGACACTTATTCTCTGCTTCCTGTTAAATATGAAAAAGAACAAAAACAGAATTAAGTTCATTTTCACTTATTAGGCTATTCCTAACGACTCTATGTACTTTTGTTCTAACTTAACGACTTCCAGGCTTTTGTAGCTAGATGTATCATTTGTTGCGCCTTGCATTTCTAGTGATGAATCGGCAAAAACACGTTTTATTTATGTGATTCGCGGCTTTGTCTCTCTCTTCAGTCATTCTCTAGCTCGCTCAATCCGTATGTGCTTGCGGGCGCATGTTGAGCCTCTGTCTATCTGCCATTACAACCAGTTAACAGTTTGTAACATAGAAATAAAATGGATTATGGATCATTTTATTTCTATAGTTTGTAGCTGACTTTACAAGATGACTTTGCTATTGGCTGTTGAAGCAGGTGACGTCCCTTGCGTTCTAACACCAGCCTCTGTGACTTGACCAGCTGAGTCACAGGCACCACCATCAGCTGGCTTGAGTCGAGCGTAGACCGGCCGGTTCAGACCGCTGCGACTTTTCTCTGCGATATTCTAAAACGGTTTCGTCTCATCGCTAATCTTTCGTCTGAACTGGGCTTTAGACCATAGGAGACAGTGTATCAACCATACTGAGTTACTGTCCTAGTCTAAATATGTTAAAATAGCCTATTATAGTCTGTCACCTGGCTCTTTCCTCCTCTGTCCTAGGCCTTTTATTGAAGAATGTCGTTCTCTTTGCTATTTTTCAAGACATCAGTGACAAACAACTGTGTTAATTTCTAGGGCTGGTTATCATTTGAAAGTTTTCGATACTACTAGTTTGAGCTGTGCAATTAATCAAATTTTCGACTCCTAAAGATCACAAAAACGATTATTTTGCGCAATACGTTTTGCAAGTAAACTCTTATTTTTTCTTGTGTTCTGAATGAAAAAGAAAAGTTCAAATGGGAAAAGTATTAAGGGCAGTGTCACAGTTCAAGGTGTTTTCACCGTTGATTTGTTTAACTGTTTTTTGAAATTCAATAATTGTGGTTTTAATATTGACCAAAATAATCGTGATTATGATTTTTTTCCCATAATTAAGCAGCCCTACTACTAGTGGAGGCAGATATGCCTTTTGCCGCTGCACTAACCATAGTAACCTCAGTGAAACAGGAATGTGATGTGTTTTCTGTTGAAAATGATTTGTAGTCAACAGCACTCAAACGGTCATGTTACTAGACTACTGAGGTTTGACATCCAGTCCTATTTACTCTGTAGCTAACTTTGTATGCCTCACGAATAACAGCTATTCATCGTTTACTAAATGTGTCATTCACCCATTGCCTCCACAATCGAGTGCCGCGCATACCGTGCGCATGCGTGGTATAAGCGCATCAAAGCAGTTGTTGATTAAAGGCACAATAGATTTGGCGTAAAAAAAAAAAAAAACTATGTGTTTTTGGCAGAATTCCTACAACCACTGGGGTGGCCAGAGTTAGATTGGCAGGTAAAATCCTGGAAGTAATTAATCTAGAAGATTGAAATGGAATTGGGATCAATTTGATGGGAACAGGACAGGGTTGGCAATTATGCAGCTAGAATGGGATGGGAAAAAAAGTCACCCCTGTGTTCCCCTTTAATTCTCACCTACAGGCTTCAGAGAACCAAGGCAGCTAATGGGCACTGCATCAATGGCCCCTGGCTCCTCAGCATTCATCATGTGCTGTATTGATTGATGGAGTGTAGTGCAAACATAATGACATGATGCTCTATTATGCCCCGATTGATTGCCTTCTGATCGGCTGCAGGCCCCCACCCCTTCCTCAAGGAAATGCCCCCTCTGTCTGTAATAGATGGCAAGAGGCTAAATGAGCTTGATGGAGCTGTAGAGAAAAAAGTTGAATGTGATTTGTTAGAGTTTTTAGGTGCTTGGCTTAGGGCTGGGCAATATGGAGAAAATCAGATATCACGATATTTTTGACCAAACACCTTGATGTTGTTGATATTCTAGGATTGACAATTGGTGCTTTCATAAAAATATCTTCACATTTAGATTCTAGATAAATAATCATAATCATAATGTGGATATAATGACTAAGTGGTTAAAGGCAAATAATAGAGCTAGAACAGTCTCAGAAAATGACATCACTTATGCATGTAGTGCAGCCTTTGACTAACCTGACTCCGCCAGATGGATTGCTTCGCATTTGCTCAGCATATCCATCTGGGAACTTTCCATTGGAGAACGTTTGGGAAGGGGCGAAAATACTGGTTATCTGATTGAATAAACCATCTGTCTATCACCACCTATGTTGGTGATAGACGGACCAAATCAACCAATCAGATCAACGAAGTATATGGCGTATCAACAGAGCAACGATGAAGCCAGGCTCCCCCTGCTGCTGCAGGCAAAGCATAGCTCGTTAGCTCAGCAAGCAAGCAACATGTCGGTAAAGGATATTTGCCGTTTGTGTAACGAGAATTTAGGAATAAAAGGCACCATTTCAGGTTCCCGGTCCATATTCCAAAAGAAGGATCCAAGAGAAAAAAGCATTAGTGAGCGGCTAACAGAATTACGGCTGCAGCTGTCTAAAAATGTGTCTAGATCAGGTCAGATTTGCATGCGTTGCTTCCGCTTGCTGAGCCTCGTGAGACCACCCTGATCTCGCAAGCTCCTCGTTGCATCACACCTAAACCCGCCTCAAAACCAACGCTGATTGGCCCGGTCGTTTGGCGAACGGCTCCAAATTTTCTCTGCCTCAAGATGCCAGACTGATCTGTGAGCAGAAAACTGGAGCTCGCGAAATCACGATGGTCTCAAGAGGCCAGATTTTTACACCAGGAAAAGACAAAACTTACCATGTAACGATATTATGATTCTTCAAAATCTAAGATGATATCTAGTCTCGTATCACGATATCGATATAATATTGAAATATTGCCCAGCCCTAGCTTGGCTACTAAGACATAGGATTGGAAGGATTGAGTACAGTGTCAACTGTGACACGAAAGTGCATAAAAAAAGTGTAACTGGACTGGCAATATGATGTTGCCAAATTGAAACAGAGGCTAACCACTTAAGCAGCTGTCTAAAAAACACCCTCCACAGCAAGCCACTGAAATCAGCATCCTCAGTCTGACACACTACAGTGGTTACCACAGAATTAGAGTCAATTTGTGGTGGTTTAATATGTTGAGCATTTTGGGGTGTTCTGATTGTTTTTCTTTTGACATTCTTTTTTCAGTTTTAAATTAAATTTCTGTCACTGCTGAGGGGTTTGAGGGGAGGGGGCAAGGAGAGCGTGATTTACACGTAATCTGGAGAAAACATCTTTTGGACCCACGACCTGCTGCTCCGAAGCCTGGCATCACCACACAGCTACAGTAATGTCTTCTATGAGCTCATCTAGAACTCCTAAAACAGTAAAGTATGTTGAGTCAAGTCTGTTTCTCTCTGCCATGGCCGTTTCAAATAAAACTGGGCTTGTTAAAGTTAACTTAGCTGACGTTTTAGAGGTCCGCTGTAACAAGTGCTACTGTGAGGCTCTATGTGGAAAAACAATAGCAGATAAACAGACTTACTTGCAGTTTGGGAGGTCCAGGTGAACTTGTTGATATACACTAAAGCCAAAAGCTTACTGAGGTCAAGCAGTCGTGCACGAAGAGGAGGCTGCCGCGGGGCTATTCACAGACAAAAGGACAAGGAGGGAATCAATGCTATACAATGAAATAAGATTTTATAAGACTTTTATATATTACAAAATGGAAAAACAACACGTGGCAGTCAACTTTGATATTGTGGCAGGCAGCCACAAATAAATCAATTTACGGGAACACTGCACTATTGAACTTCTTCTGTTTTTGCCACATGCATTTGTCCTTAGACCTTTCCTAAATCAAAGCCAAAAAACTTTTTGTTTTTTTTACTGTGAGAACTTCATTTTCCAGCAGTAACACTTGTTTATCTGGTCTGATGCTTAGACTGACAGAGTTTCTACACCTTCCAAGATCCCCTACTTGACCACAGATCTAAGGTTTAAGGGACCTCCTCTCTCCTGCTGGGATACAAAAAGTCTTCCTGCCAAGACTAGAATTGTGTTTGGAAGGGTTGGGTATACACAGCAAGCTAGTATAACTTGTTGTGTTCCTGTTGAAAGGCCTCCTAAGCAGCCATCGAGCTGTGCCAGGCTGTTTGTTTGCACGCTAAGCTTTGTGTGTGTGTTTTTCAGTGGGAGCGTACTTGTGGTTTACTCCGCACTGTGCTTGCCCAGTGCTGGCCTGTGATTATCCATGTTGCTGGCTGCAGTTTGGTCTCGGCTGAGTCGAAGGCTCTGGAAGGCTGCAGTCATCTTTCCCTATCCCCTCAGGTCCTCTGCTTCCTCCCCCCAGATGCTGCCAGCTGGTGTCCATTATGCTGCAGGTGTGTCTGTGTTGGCTCAGGCAGTCTGACTGTGGGTTAGCAGTTTGCCTCACAATTTCAGGCCCTGTTCATCTGCACAGCTGATGTAGCAAGATGCTGCTCTTGCTGCATGCATGTTTGTTCAGCGGTGATGCACCACAGTGGAAAAGATGTTTTCAGAAAAGGATGGTTTTATGTGAACCGCCTCTTTTAGGAAGTTGCATGTGACATTTATCTTCCTGACTTTTATTGTTTTTGCTAAATAAGAATGATCAAACAAGAAGAGATTGTTAGGCTTGTGTTTATGTATGTATTTGAAAATGAGTCCAAAATACAGAGCAGCTCTATGGTTGCTGGTGAGCTCAGCGAGCGGAGCAGCTACACCATGTCCAGCTGAATCTCAGTCTGTGACAAATGGGGCCAACCCCGCAGTAATCAGATTAGAGGACCTAAGTGACGTGCTGCAAATGTCCCACCTTGTGATCCTGTGCATTCATTTTATTACAGCCGTAAAATAATGAGATTAACCCTCTAAACAAATCTGCTCCACCAGGAAGCAGCTGCGTTAACCTACCTCTGCAGCAACCCCTTTCCCTCGCCGGCCTGTAGGTTCAGTCACCTCTCTTTGTCAGCCAGAGTGTGACTGTGTCGGTGCGTAGCCAGAGTCAACTCCCAGCTCAACTACGAGGCTAATCCATCTTTGTGCCTTGGATCTCCTCCACAGGAAACCCAGGATCAACTCGCAGTTGGTTGCCCAGCAGGTGGCTCAGCAGTACCCAATGCCTCCCCCGCCTAAGAAGGAGCGAAGGGAGAGGAGCGAGCGCACAGACAAGGAGCGCCCGGATGGCGAAGGAGAACGTGCCAACGGCGAGGGACGCCCAGAGGTTGAGCGTCCAGAGATAGTGAGCCCAGAGGGAGAACCTCCTGAGAAGGAAAAGAGCGACAATGAGCAACAGCCAGTCAAAGACAAACCCGACAGAGAGAAAGACATCAGCCCAGCCGTCACGAAGAAGCCCAGCAGCAAAAAGACCAGGTCAGTGTACGTATCGAGTCTTCACTTGGGTCTCTGGATGTTGTCTGTGCTGGTATTGTCCTCACTGGTGTACATCTGTTTTCCTCTAGACCCAAATCAGACAACCATCAGAGCCCACCCAGTGACAAACACAGCATACAGTCCGGAAAATCAGCAACCAAGACCAACAAGAACTCTCACATTTCCAGGTGAGTAGCACTCTCTCATCCTCTGCGTCTCTTTGGCAGAACACATGGTTTCACATCTATGACTACGCAGCACTTCTTTTTGGAGAAAGTCATGCAGCACAAGGCTAGTGGGAAACCTCAAATGATTCACAAATGATCTTTTACACTAAACACCCACTCTCACTTTATATACACTTGTTCTGACTGTTTATGTGTCACCCGATGAATTGAGCAATTTAGTGTAACCGCCCCCACAGTGCTGGCAGCCTCCCCCTTGTTGTTGCTGAGACACGCATATTGTGGTTGCCATTTCTGGTTATTTACATCTAGTTTTTTCTGTCTCTGCCCCATAAGGCCCAAACTGAAGAACATTGACCGGAGCACCGCCCAGCAGTTGGCTATCACTGTAGGGAACGTGACAGTGATCATAACAGACTTTAAGGAGAAGACCCGCTCCTCCTCCACGTCCTCGTCCACCATCACGTCCAGCGCGGGCTCCGAACAACAACACCAGAGCTCCGGCTCCGAGAGCATGGACAAGGGCTCGTCGCGGGCCTCCACACCTAAAGGGGATCTCTCAGTGGGGCACGACGAGTCGTTCTGAGGTCCTGTTCCTTTTCTCCTGTCCTCACCCCGCTTCATTTCTCCCCCTCTCCCCCTTTCCCCTTTTTTCCCCCACGTTTCTGGACACTATGGATCCCATAGGGGGAGAGATTTCACCTTTCCCATCGCTGCCCTGCCTCCATTCCACGACCACCCCTGAATGCTGAGAGGAGCTGGATGACTGAGAGGAACAATGTAGTGCGCCTGCCAGAAAACAAAAGCCTTGCTGGGGGAACTCCCCTCGTGGTTGCACCCGTGGCACAGGGGAGGAGAGCTGGGCTACATGGAATAACCCCCACAACCTCCCCTGCGGTAGCATCCAGACACTTGTATGTATTGTTTTATATTTGTATGTGGTTGTGAGGCCAAGTCGACATTTGTTTTCTTTTTGTAAAGAAGAATTCTCCGCTGGGCACAATAACCATCATTTCAATAACTTTAAACTATTATTACCCTTATTTATTACCTGTTGCACCTGTATACTTTGATATTCTACTTTTTATGTTGAAGCTTTGCCGTGTAGTCCTGCCGATCAATCATTCCTTTAGTGTTTTTATTTGCGTTTAAAGATGATAGGACAAGATTCGACACACACACACACACACACACACACACACACACACACACACACACACACACACACACACACACACACACACACACACACACACACACACACACACTGGTGCTAGATACACTGTGAAGCGGTTTTGCAGATCTGGGGATTTCCCATTCATTCAATGTGACAGATTGCTGATAAATCAAATTCTCATTCACAATAACACTGTCTTACTCTGAACACTGTCAGGACCTCCATCAGGTCCATCTTGTTCTGTACAGGTCAATGTGTGTCAGAAGAAGGGTCACCTGAGGTTCAGACACCTGACTTTTTCAACTAGATTGTCTATGATTTAGTATGCTATAGCAGATCTCTTATACAGTATCTTATGTCCTTAACTGTACAGTGTAGGCTGTTGTGTAAAACACTAAAAGCTGTTGATATTTTCTGCATTCCGTACTTGGATATTGAGTTTTCTGGCTGAAGCTAGAGCTGTTCTCTCAGCTCCTGAGCCAGAGTTTGTTCTGTGGTGACTGAAGGATGGTTACATGCAGTTCCACTTGGTAAAACCATATCGAACTGTAAAATAGACCTGTTGTGTCAAGCTGTTGTAAATCAATTTCCTTTTTCTTTCGTTGTGGTTCTGAAGACAACATTGAATCTTCATTCTCTCAGCCTGATATCCCAGAAAACAAGTGCAAAGACATGAGGAATTCACAAAGATTGACAATTCAGTTAACTTTTAGTTTTTTAAATGAATTTAAGACTCCTGTCATTGAAGGGAAAAAATATTGCCGTAGTTAATAGAACACAATTGCTCTTTCAATTTTTAGAACAGCAAGGCTTATTTAATGGTTTTTATTCACTTTCACCTTAGCTGATACTAGACCAACATCATTTTCTTTAACTGTATGAAATTGTAAAAAGAATAAATGTGTATATGATATCTTAGTTTTATTTATTGAAGGACCAAAGGAATTTCATAATGACATGATACATAGACAGATAAATAACAATTTGAAATGCAATTATCTAATGTGTGAGATGAATAACAGTTTAAATAAAGACTAATATAATCCATGTAAATGGTGTTCTTATTGTCCACTTGTCTCTGTGCACGGCTAAATTGGGGCAGAGAACTGTCAATACTGTGAGCCGAGTCGAAGAACACTACCGGCTCTACACCCAGTGGTGGATCTTGCCTCATTGTGCAGGCGATGAGAAGCAGGCTGGGTGTGTGTGTGGGGAGGGGTGGGGGGGTTGCTGAAAAGAGCTCTGGGTCTGCTGGGTCGAAGCCTTTGGCCTTAGTAAGCCCCCTCTTCACTCTGCTGGACTACCACAGTACGCGTAGCTCCTCTAACAAAGGCCCCAACTCACCAACTGAGCTGCTTCCAGAGCAACTAAAACCAGGTTAGGTGAGGTTAACAAGTCCTAAAAAGCTCAATATATCCTACTAGTATCTGAGGGGCAGGGTTTGATCCGTGTTGACTTAAAGCTTTGCAGATTCACACGTAGGGATGATAATCATGTGTCGTAAGCAATGTGTGAAGTCCAAGGGATATCTGTTAATGAGGTTGTTCTGCTCTTAAGCTTTGGTTAATATGTAATTATGTACTTTATTGCATACAAGTATGGAATCAGTGTTCAAAGGGAGGAATAGCAATTTGAATATAACTAAAAAATGGATCAGAGGGGAATAGTGTTTGTCTAATTTTTACTGAGAAAAAACACCCTGCTTTGTAATGCAAACTATTTAGAAATGGGCTTAAAAAAGCCATAATTTTACCTGCCTTATCTGCAACCACGTTCACTTGACTGAGTACTCCAACAGAAAGGATTCATTATTAAATTATTGACAAATGGCCATTTGCTGAGTATATGAATTATTGCTTGTATATAGAATTTTAACAATGTGCAAAAGCAAATACTATGAATGATGGTATTGGAGCTGAAGTCCTTTGTTTCCTGTTTCCTTTCCGCGCAAGCAGTTCTGTTCTTGTGTGCGACCAGTAACCTTAATTTACTGTGTAAAGATGGTTACATTTTTTAGCTTCGTTTGTCAGAGACCCAAATATAGAAGGCTTGTTTACTGACTGTATAACCTTAATCGTGAATTTCCAATTAAGTGTATTATACAAACTCATTTCTTCCTATAACAATGTCTTGTACAATGCTTTTGAAGTTATTGCTCGGTTTAAAAAAGAAAAAAGTAAAAAAAAAAGTGTTAGGGATATTACAATAATCCATTTTCTGTTTAATCCATGTTTTTAATTTTATTTTTTATTTTATTTTAACTTATAGCTGATGTGTCATTGTTTCCCCTTGTGAAATGGTCACATTATGTTCCTGGTGTGGAAATGTACGCAGCATTTTCAGCGGATCACAGCTTATTGTCTAGCTTATAATGTTAAAATAATACATGTTTCTGGCATGTGCACGACTTTGCGCTTATAGGCTAACCTGATCATTTTCCTCTGCTTCAAATAGAAACGTCTATTTATGAATTTTGCTTGTAGTTTTTCACAAATAAAATTGTTAAAGTTATCTTATGTTCTGGCTGCTTTGTGTCCTTTATTAATGCTATTCATCAACATATACACATGTATTTACAGACACATGCAAGATTCAGATCTTCAGTTGCTGTCTACACTGTCGAATATCAGGAAGTGTGTATGGATCTGAGATGGCAGACTATTGATTGAAATGTGCTGAGGAGTGTGTGTTCATAGTAGAGGAAGCATCCACAGTGCAGTGACACATCACATGAGGGAGCCCTTATATTGACAACAGCTTTCAATCATGTCATCCTCCAGAGGCTGGTTAGCAGCACACTAATGCGCCATCTATACGTTTTTAAACCCTCAGATTCCTGAAGGATTTTTGACAACCTCTGGTCCGGTTTTATTTTCTAAAAAAGCTTGTAAAACATCAACCCTGTTGTCCACAGTCATTGGTCATGGACATCATTTTTTTCAGGAAAAACTGGGCTATTAGAATATGTGTGCTGCAGTGAGGTCACTTGAATATTAAACCATTTTGTAGGACCTTAAAGATAAATAAATAAATAAAATGGAAACATGAATCTTACAGATATGTATTGATATGACACACAGATCAATAAAACCTAAGCCAATCTCCTGTCTAAAACACTTCTCATATGTATTAGGAGTCAAACTGTGAAGAAATTAACATTATAACTTATACAGTTGACAAAATATCTAAATTTAAAAAAAAAAGTCCAGACGCTTTTGCCCTCATGACATGTACTTATGCCAATAATCAAAATAATAATGTCATATTTATTTATATAACACTCACAGTTCTGCTATATATATATATATATATATATATATATATATATATATATATATATATAGCAGTTTCCTCCTCCTCCTCCTCCTCGTCTCCGGTCAAATACTTGGGAAAAATCCCACCACGACATCCTTCCATTTAACCCGAGGAAGGAGCTCCATGAGCGGATAGAGGTCTGCCGTTTCTCCCTCCTCTTCTCCAGGTTAAATTGAAGGCTGTTTTAGTGGGATTTTTCCCGAGTATTTAACCTGGAGAAGAGGAGGGAGAAACAGCAGACCTCTATCCGCTTATGGAGCCCCATTCCCCGGGTTAAATGGAAGGGTGTCTCAGGCAACAACAAAATAAATCCATAAAAAAAAACATCTTGAGAAAACAAAATATAAATCTTGAGAAAACAAACTTTGTTATATCGAGATAACAAATTAATAAGTCATTATCACAAGATAACAATGCATGAAAAAGAAATCCCTAAAAAAAAAGAAAGAAAAATCAATAAAAAAAAAAAAATCAATGGCCGTTCTCGGCTTCCATAGGGGAATGTCTAATGAGGTGCATTATAGATGTCTGGTATCTTAAAAGTCAGGAAATTTCGGCCTCTGCTACATTCACTTCACACTGACAGAAATCAATCTGCTCCAGCAAGCTAACATGATAGCAAGAAACAGCAGCTAGTAGCAGTAGCAGTTGGGGTGGCTGTAGCTCAGTCCGTAGGGAGTTGGTTGGGAACCGGAGGGATGCCAGTTCACCTCCTGGGCACTGCCAAGGTGCTCTTGAGCAATGCACCAAAACACCCCCCACCCTCAACCGCTCAGGGCGCCTGTCCAGCAGTCGCAGCCCACTCACTCTGACATCTCATTTGTGCATGTACTGTATAGGACCTGAGCGTATATCAGGCCTGTGTGTAGTGTGTTCTAACAAACAGAGTGTAACATTGTTATTTCCTCACTGTGGATCAATAAAAAGTATAAATTATTGTTGAAATGAAGAATGCTAACCCAGCCTACACAAAGTTAGCTCTTGCATGTAGTGACCAAAGAACTGCGTCTGTGTCCCAGACTATCAATGGGCAGCACGGGTTGAAAGTAGGCCTACAGAAGCCTCCCTCATATAAGTACCATTAGCAAGAAGAAGAAAAGGAAAAAGAAGTAACATTAGCATATATGAAATTCCTGAATTCCACAGCTTAAGAGCACAGTTTCTTCATTCAGGATACTAACAACATTGGCATATCGGAACTTCCTGATCCTGTCTTACCCTAAAAAAGGTGATTTTTTTCTTTCTCACCAGTTTCTGTGTATAACTATTCACCACTGTATTAAAATCCAGGGCTTAAGGAGCTACTTGTTGCTTATACTCAACTTTTACAATGACAGTAAATTGAGTAAAATATCATTAAAGTAGCCGTTCCTCAGTCCCAAGCAGGATATTTTGGTATGCTTTCCACCTCTGGCTCTTTGTCCCACGGTATCCTTGAGCCCTGATCCTTAGACTGTACCTGCTTCATGGCTGCTGAGGACAGAGCACAGAGTATCTTCCCCTCGATGCATTAAATGAAGCATGTCATAACAACAAACTTTCAGGTCACTTCCCAAGTGGCAGAGACAAAAACCTAACATACAAGGTGGCTGTCAAGCCATAAAATAAAATTGCTGTTTGATGTGATGGAGGAAAACAAATGCCATTTGCTTTGAAGGTGCCATTATGGTGTTTGTTCATAATGTTGCTCAAAGTCTGTCCTCAAATATTGTGAAAGTGTATCCAAACAGAGCAGGCAGGATTCAAGTAAATCATTGGTGAATTCTTTGGAATGCTATATAAGAATAAGGAGGAGGGTGAAATGTAGGCATCAATCTTGGTGGCTCTCACCAAAACTGAACCTCACTTCCTTTCTTTCTCCGCCTCGATTTAAAGAGAGCAGCAGACAAAAGCTTCTCTGGGATCGTCTTCCATTCGGGTCAAGGTCCAACCAGATGGGTGTCTTCCGTTAGAATCGAGCCCTCTGCCAGGCCAAACCCCCATACCATGACCAGATCCATATGTTGTGGAAGGGTTGAACAAACCACAACTTTTATGCAAAGAGGAAATGAAGATGCAGAACACTGGCAATGTGTGAAGCAGAATGTGAAGTGAGCCATATTTCCTTACAAACCACAGACCCTGTGATGTTTACAGCCGTGCTCAAGCACTGAGGAAGATAGGCGGTTTAAATAGTAGTGTGTCATCATTACTAACTTCAGATCACTGAAGTTTATTTTTCACCATTGAGCCATAGTCATCAAGAGGCAAATTCAAGTGAGTCATTAAATCCAGTTGTTATTCACTACACTCCTCCATCTGTACAGTATCAGGCTGATCTTGTAGAAAATAGAAGAAGAAAAAAACATGTTTTGCAAGTCTACATCTGTGCTTTACAGAGGAAAATCTAACTAACTAAAAAGAAGTCAAAGATGCATACGTGTAAAACCCCCAATCACACAGATTAAACATCATTTCCAGAAAGCATGATGTTGGGCTACATAAAAGAAAAAGTTATTTGTAGTTTTATAACCAATTGACTTATGAAACTGTTCTATTTTTCTAGGAGTCAAAGATACAACAATTGCACATTCAGCACACATGCATTATAATGTGGGTAAATATCTATAAAATATGAAGTACAGTTGACAAAGTTCCATTTACCCAGCAGAGGTTTTGACCATATAACATGTTATTCATCACTGTTTTCTCAGTTGTCATGGAACTTTCCGTTTTTTCAACAGCTCTAGGACTTCTTGCTGTTTCAACAACAACAGAAAATATATTGTTGTAGATGAGAACTAAAAAAGGCTGTATCATTTTTTTTTAAAGAAGTTATGATAAAAAAACAGTACAATTACTTAGTTTGCTTCAAGTGAATACATACGTAACTTTTTAATGTTTAATGTCTCTAGAAGTGTATTATTCAACTTTTGTTTTTGTTAAAGAAGGAAATCTCAATCCTCAATACTATGTATTACTATACTAATTGCAATACTTCTAGAATCGCGATACAAATCAAATCGGGATAAAAGCATATCTCCCAGCCCTATTAGATACAGTAGGCCCTCCAACAAGTATTATAATAGCGACGAGGCTGTCTCAAAAGATTATTTGATATTCATCAGCTCAAGCTATACAAATTGTGCTGAAAAACCAGTTGCAAGAGTTTTTTAAAGCATATTGTGAAACATAAACCTCAGCAGTCAGTCCTTATTTAACCTTTTACAGCTGTAAACAATGGAGTGAACCACTTATTTGGTGCCTATCAATCAATATGACATCGACCTCCGAGGGACTGAATTTCCCTTTGCCAACAGTGCTGTGTAGCTGTGGCTATAGCGATAATGATGGCTCATTTCAGAATTGTGTATTTTCTGGCCAGACATCTGACTGAAAGAGCTCTGTGCCGTATTCCTATTGACGTGATTATGACAAAGCTGATGAAAGATGTCTTAATCCGACTCTGTGTCACACCACAACCCACTGGAGCTCAGGCGCGAGCTGTGGGAGCTCACAAATCTACGGGGAAGCGCCACGATTACTCCCCACATGAGCAAGTGTCGTCACACAGACATGATCAATGTAGGTTTCCGCAGTGAAGTCAGACGGAATTTCAACGCTGACCCCCATCTGTCTGCTCAGATCAAATCTCCCAATAAAAGTACAATGATAAAGGGTTTATTGAGCAGCAGCCTCAGTGCTCATAAAGTGGAACAGTAAATCTCTGTTGAAGAACTTTACCTCTTCCAGCCGGTCTGTAGGAGGATTTTTTTATTTTTTCATTTACAGCTGCTGCATGTTTTCTTTTTTCCATTTTGTGCCAAGAGCTATACAGAAAAAAGACAGCTTTAGACAATCCAATGCCATCTTGGAATATTTAACTTTAAATCCCCTTCATTGGGAATGGGTCACATATAGAGAGGTGAAGTCCTTCCCCTTCCAGTGTCACCAATGGGACCTTATTTGGAGGACAAAATATGTATGGTAGTCAACGGTGAGCAGACATGGGGGACTCGAGTCACATGACTTGACTCGAGTTAGACTCGAGTCGCAAATTTTAGGACTTGAGACTTGCTTGATAAACATTCATAAAAGACTCGACTTGACTTTGACTTGACATTCATGACTTGAGACTTGACTTAGACTTGAGTCAAATGACTTGAAATGACTTGATTTTCTGTTTAATAAATATATATTTTCCCCCCTCTGATATTGAGGAGGAGTTAACGTTACGATTTTAGTGCTGTTGCATGCGCGGCGCCCGTTGTTATGGTGACGCGCCACACGGCGGCAGACCTGCAGTAAACGAGACTGGCTACGGCTGTTACTTAACGGCATGGATTCCTCTGCACCGAAAATAATAAAGTTTGGCTATAAGGATTACACGTCTGACCAGGGAAAGAAGAAACGAACGGCAGTTTGCAAGGTCTGCAGTACAAAATACTCCGACGTCAACCACCACCACGGCGAATTTCATCAGACACTTCAAATCGGGAAAGATTCAGGTTCCAGTCCCCATATTCAGCTGAACCACTATTTGGACGCTTGTGATGAACAGAACTCCCTTCAGTTTTGGGCCATGAATAAGCACACCCTCCCCCCTTTGTCCAAGGTGGCGGTAAGAGCGAATACAGCTAGGCACACTGTATAGTATAGGCCTACATACACACAACAAACTGCTCTCTCTCTCTCTCTCTCTCTCTCTCTCTCTCTCTCTCTCTCTCTCACACACACACATGCAGACACACACGCAGTTGTGCAGATGAAGTATGTGAATGAAGCTAGGCACACATACACATACACACACACACACACACACACTGCACTCACACACACACTCACCACATGCACACATTCACTCACCAATATTAATAACTTTTCATTCACTCTCTCTCTCAAACACGCACACATTCACTCACAAATACACTGACAAATATTAACATATAGCCTACTATTCAATCTCTCCAAATTATGCAAAGGTGGTGGGATTCAGCTACTCTTAAAGAATGTTTTTTTCAAGAGAAGGAAAGGTTAAATGTGTTTCTGTCCCATAAAAGTGAGGCATGTTTGAAGAATATTATTTGACTTAGAAACCATTATAGCCTACTTGAATTGTTTGAATGAATTTCATGATTTGATGTCATGTTTGAGGCATATTGATATTTTTGTTGGCCTAATATCAGTTTTAGGCTGTGCTTTTTTAAATCTGTATACATTTAAACTGTTCAGATATATGTGGCTAGGACGCAATGTCTTTTGAATATTGACTAGGAAAAAATGCAAACAAACTCCAGCAGTTATAACCACTGTCTTTAGCTTGTTTAAAAATGGAAACTTTTGTATGACTTGACTTGACTTGCTTGACCAAAGCTATGACTTGACTTGACTTGCTTGATTGTCACACAAAATGACTTGGACTTGCTTGAGACTTGAAGGTTAAGACTTGAGACTTGCTTGTGACTTGCCCATGTGTGACTTACTCCCATCTCTGACGGTGAGAGAATAGATTTTTGATCCTGTTTGAATTTAAATTTGAAAGATAATTTCAATTAATTTCAATGTTTTGAAGAAACAATTCACACATCCAGCAATTGTTATGTGCAGGTGCACACTTGGAACAAAGGAAAAATCCCGCACTCTGCTCTTGCTGTAGCATCACCATTTATTTAAGAACATTTAAATAAACATTTAACATTTCGGTCTCTATGGACCTTCATCAAGACTCTTGATGAAGGTCCAGAGGGTGATTCTACAGCAAGAGCAGAGTGTAGGATTTTTTCTTTGTTCCAAATTCATTTCAATTTAAAAGATAATTTTTCAAGTCAAGAAAGTCACAGTATGATGTAGGTTTGTCATTTAGCCTAGTTTTTTGTGAAACCGCTTAGTGAACTAGGCTAACGTTACATCTCTAGCTAGCCAGGTTCCAGGCACAAATCTAACGTTAAATCTTACCTGATGTGTTTTATCCAACGACTCCTGGTCTATTTTATCAGCTGGGAAGCACAAGAACTAGCAAGACCTGTTGCTCGTGTCACGTGTGAGTACATCCCGGTGCGAAACACAACCGCTAACGTAGCTTCACCTCAAGAGAAAGTTTTAACGTCACGTATGCGACTTTTGGCTGTGTAGTCTTTGTAATTATGTATTTTCACAGTCATATACTTACAATAGTTTCATGACAAACTGCAGTTTTCTTGACTTGCTAAATTATCTTTTAAATTGACAAACATCATGTGTGTAATTCATGGCACAATTCTAACAAATGTCTGAGTCTGAGCATACGTGTGTGTGTGTGTGTGTGTGTGTGTGTGTGTGTGTGTGTGTGTGTGTGTGTGTGTGTGTGTGTGTGTGTGTGTGCACACACTTTAGGGGTACATAATGAGCCCACTTAAGGACAGTGTTAACATGACTGGCGGTGCATTAAATTATTGATGAACCTCAGAGCCGTGAGAGGTTTGTAAAGCAGCTTCACGTGGAGGTCAGGAACTCAGCCTCTGATATCTGTCACAGCTCGCCCTCAGGGCCTGCTCTCGCTGCTTTCTGACACCATTTAGGAGTGACATGGCTGCCACAGGTTTTATTTGGTTTTGAGTGTAGTTTCTTGATCAGATCAACTGCGTTGTTTTTCAGCCTCAAGAGTAACAAGCCGAATAATAATATAATGTGGATAAATCCTTGATCTGCGCTGCTGTCTGTGTTGTTGTGGCTAATCTTCAGTTAGTCTCCTCCTGAATGCGCTGTCTTCTCTCCCCTTAATGGGGAAGCATTACTTTATCATTTAGGCTAATTACCGCTGAACAAATGGTTTCTCGCTGCCTGTCAGCCTGCAGTGTGTAATCATTCTTGACCTACTCACTGAACTCCATGTTTTCAGTATGTGAACTGTATAATATTCTCCCTGCTTAATTATTAATTGGACCAAACTGCGTGGGATGCGGCATCCATTTAATCTGTGCTCCTGATAACTGCGGTTGCACAGCCCAGTGAAGTCAGTGGGGAAGGGAGGAGGGCGGGGGGGATATGAAGTGGAGCCAGGATAAAGGAATGGAACCTAAGTGGACTTCTTATTCAAATAAAATTGTGGATAAAGCAGATAGTAGTTGGTGGAACACCAAACATCTTTTCCACATGTTGACACCATTTTTCTTCCTACCAAAAGGGTCACATAAAAAATACGTAGACTCCTACCAAATTAGCATGTAGTGATCTGGTCCGACCCCTTGACTTTTAAAAAGGTGGTGGAAAGTTTGGCACAGAAGCTGGTGAGGAAGAAATATCTGATTTAAGACAGTGGATACTGGTACTGCGTGTTTATGGCTACTTAAGGAATATTGCAAACGTTTATCGGTGTCTTTTTTCAATGCTTTGGTTGTCTATATCGACGACCGGGATTGTTCAGGTGCCGGATGTCCCTCATTTCCGCCGGATGTCCGTCACCTTCCTCTTTCTTTGTGTTGGCATTCTAACTCTGGTCGATTTATGAGGACTATGGCTGCAGGGATCTCTGCAAATTGAGACAGCTAGCAAGCTATCGGTCAAATCTGAATTTTTTTGTTGCACGACTAAAACAACCTTTGAATGTACACATGTTCCATCAAAACAAGTTCCTTCCCGAGGCTATGTTGCTCCGTCCGGTGCTTAGCACCGCCCAAGATGATTGTGATTGGTTTAAAGAAATGCCAATAAACCAGAGCACGTTTTTCTCCCATCCCAGAATGCTGTGTGGTCTAGCCAGACCCTCCTCGGCAGCGCTGTGGAGGAAGGTCTGGCAATGCGAGATTAATGCTTTGGTATTGAGTTTGATGTGTATTGAAGGTTTCAGTGTGGGGCTTGTGACAGCTGATAAAGGTGCAGACTGATGGCTTTTTGATCAAAATTGCATTCTCAATAATTTATGCTCATAAAAAGTCCAGTGAAATGTAACCCTCGGCTGTTTCTTTAATGTGTGCATTACAGAGAGTTTTAAATGAAATAGTAATAAATATGTGTGTATGATTGCGGAGGGGGATCCTCCTCCTGAGCGTCTCAGTGCTGGCCTGGTGTATCCGGGACCTTCTTCCCCACCTCAACAGGGAGAAAAGGCTGTTACCCTGGTGGTTTCCATCTTTAATGATTCTCCTAGCCCTTTTCTTGTAACATCTGGTGTAAATATCCTTTAGGCAGGTTAGGGCACTGCCTATTAAGTTCAGCCGATCGGACCTCTCTCTGGAGGGCCTTGTGGTTCTGTTCGGTGCTGAATTTCCGGCGGCAACGGAGCAATCCCAGAAGTGGAACGCTGTGGATATAGACTAGACTAGACCCTCGCTGATGTGGACACCAGGGTGCTTGAAGTTGTCCAGCCTCTCCTCCAATGACCTTTCCTTGCTTCCCTGCTTCTTCACAAAGTCCACTATCAGCGCCTTAGTCTTGCTGATGTTCAGAAGTAGTCATGTCATCATTTTCAGGGAAACTAAAAGCACAAACAGATGTATATTAAAGTATTGGGCATAGTAAAAGAAAAGGTATGGGAATGCCCCGATGACACATTTACCTTACAAATTTACCTCTAAAAAGTAATTTTACTTGTTTCTAGGAAGACCTTTTATTTTTAAATACTTAAAAGCCCATTATAAGCTATTGTGTTATTGTGGCAGGGTTTTTTATAACCTTCTGCTGCTCATACATACTCTGTCAAACCTGTCTATAGAATGTTGAAAGCAAGGAAGGTGGACATTTAACAAAATGTCTGAGAACCCTCATGTTCAGCTGTTGTTTTGTGTCAAATTTGAATGAGTGTTTGAGTAGGAACAAGCTGCTCTCAGTGATTAGTGCTTTACTCATTTAGACACAAAGTTTGTTTCACTGACAGGCCCTGGGATCGCTCTATCCGTGGAGCAAGCAATCATTCACCCTGCAAATCATGCACGAGGCTGACAGCTTGGCACGGCTCCAAATGTGTGTTTCCATTTGGGAGCCATCCAAACAAAACCTTGAGTGCTCAGCCAAGCTCCTAATGAGCGATCCAGGGAGCTGGAGGTAGGCTAACTTGGACGACCCTGGGCTTGGGATCATTTTTTCCCTTGCATTTTAAATATCACAGATGAGAAGAAGGAATTCACTCCGAGGTCAAACTGTTCCTCTGAAATCTACTCTGTCACATCAACAACATTACATAGCGCTAAATAACACAATTTGACAGCTTTGCCATTCAGTGTTTAAGGTATATAGGATAATGACATGCTGAAAGCATTACTTTCACCTCTTTTTCCAACTTGTGCTGCCAGCGTACATTTGCAACTGGACCTCTGTTGTTGCTGCTGCTGCTGCTGCTTTTATGGCTGCCAAATTAAATGCTAACAACACCCCCGAAATCTGCAAATCTATCTCAAAGACTGTCACTACAATATAACTCTAGTGTTTGCAGTCAGGGCATCAACTTGATCTTGCTGACAAATATTGAGTGACCGCTTTATTGTGAAAGAGTGAATAATACAGGAGACTGTACATGTTATGCACCAACTGCTGAGACAGAGACTGTTTGAAAAGAGCAGCATTCACAGACTAACACACGAGGAGACTGTTTCATAAAACACAGGAGTGTGCAACATTATCACTTCACAGATAACATAATCTGGGGTTTACAGGGATTTCACCTGTCACTGCCTGTGAAGTTACTCATAACACCCTGATGTGTATCTGTGTACAGAGTCTAGACAGTGATTTGAAGGCGTCTGATCTTCACGGAGGCAACGATGAACACATGCCACAGCTGCTGCCTGCGCTGCTGCCTACGCTGCTGCAGCGCTCCCAACAGCGACAGATAATGAAGATGATGCAGAAAAAGAAGAGGAGGAGGGAATTTAAATCTGAGCAGAGGTAAAACAAAGGTGCTTCTGCTGTGACATTTAATTCACAAGTGACTGTTTTTTTTATTGCACTTGTGTGATTGAAAGGTGCCTTAGCTGCTGCTTGATTATTTTCCGAGGCTTATATGTAGCAGTGAAAAGCCCTATTCTCTGCAGCGGGGAGCATAATGAGATGTTGAGAGGAGATAGAGCGCAGTATGTATGAGCCCCAGTCTTATTTCAGGCTCCGGTGAGGATGGTTGTCTGGATTCAGGAGTGGGGGCTGGAAGAATGGGGGCGTATGGGATGTTACAATCCTGTTGAAGATGTCAGTACCTACAAGGGCTGTGAGCTGTGCCAACTGATGGCGCCCTGCTGCCAACTGGCGCGACCGGCACTGCATATTGAGCATCTCTCCTGCAGCGCCCACAGAGCGTCGTGGGCCCTTCGCAGTCAGCGAGCCAGTGAATCATTTATGTTCTCGCTCCAGCAAGCTCCAACAACGCTTGTATGACACACATTTTGCAATGTACCGTAAGGAAATTTAGGAGCCAGACAAATATATCTGCAGAATGGAAATGCCTTAGCTCAGCTTTGTTTGCAGCAGTCATGGATTGCAGTTTTTTTTTTTTCTTTGACATCACCAGGCAGCCAAACAGCCTCCCTCTCTCTTCCCTCTCAGCATGAGTCAGACTGATGTTTTCAGAGGACTTACAGGTAGAAACCGCCAAAAAAACAATCAGCCCACTCTCTCTATCACCTCGCTACACCTCACCACACCAGCCAAGACAGGATGGAGTGGAGGGGCTGTCTGTTGACTTAAAATATTATATATACATTTATTCTGCTCCTCTCATATATTTCATCAGCATTGGAACTCACCTCCATTCCTGGGAATTAATGGCTAGGATTTCTATGAATGTGAAAGCAGGCTGCTGTGCTGTTATGCACATCTGCTGCTTTGTGCTGCCGTGGAAACAGGGAGGCAGCCGGCTACAGCAGACCTTAAATCATTAACACTCATATATTAGTCAGTTAATTGAGTCTAGAGTTTATAATTCTTTATATTGTTTTACATTTACAGTTGCTCTAGTTTGATCAATGCATTTCTGTAATATTTAATAGAGGCTTATAGTCTGTCTAGTGAGATATCTCTTTACTGTTTCACTTTCTTGCTGAGAGATGAGATAGATCAGAAGATCAGTCTTGTGTCTCTGTTAAGTATGAAGCTAGCAATAGCAATGATAAGATATCTAAAAATGATAATGTGTTGTCTAAAGCTAACTCAGTCACACATTGCATCACACTTGTATAATCTGTATACAAACAGAAGCACAGAAATTCCTGTGATGGAGCCAGGCAACCAGCACAGCCTCAAGGAGATCACTCGTCCCACCCAAGAAATAGTTCCCGCACATGTTGTACCATTGTGGTGTTTAAACATTAGATTTAAACAGCCAATGGTACAACACGTGCTGGCAACTGAACCCTTAATTTCCCTTGCATTACCTGCCCAGCCTCTGGTACAACATCATACAATAATACAATTTTCCATCCCCATTTTAGTAATACCATAGTTATTCTAATCATGTAATTACTGTATCATACATGTATTACACATTTACAGTAGGTCTTAAGGTAATGATGTAAAAACTTTCAATTTGAATTAACTTCTTTAATCAAAGTCCTTTAACTCTGATATAAAAAAAAAGATTAAATCAACTCATATGTCCTATGCTCATCTCATCAATGTGTTCATTGTTAAATAAACAATGTTTATGTTTTATTTTCTTCTTTTGAAACATAAACATTGTTTATTTAAGCAGGTATATCTTGCCGGGAGATGTAGTCCCTTCAGTATTTCCTGGGTCTGCTCTGGGGTCTCCTCTAGGGCAGGGTACCGAATTCCATACTTTTTAGGCACCAAATTGCCTCTAAAGTATTGAGTATCGAAAAATGATTCGTCATTCAATACCCAATTTCAATACCTAAAGGAGTACGTCTAATCAGAGTCAGTGAGCCAATAAGCATGCAGCATGGTTCTACCCAAGATCTTATAAGGCTGGTGATTGGCTGTTTTAGCGTTACATGTTGTAGAGGCAGGCAGGAAAAACTCTATTTACGCACAGGGACGGGGCTCACGTAGTAGGAGCTGAAAAATAAATAAATGGATTAGTGCCGTAATGTTGTCATTTCTTTTTGTTTTATAAAATTGGCATCGAAAAAAAGTATCGTTTAGGAACCGGTATCACAGTCACGGTATTGGTATCGGTACTGGTATCAACATTTTTGAACGATACCCAGCCCTAGTCTCCTCCTCCCAGCAGGCTTTGCCTGGAACACCTTCAAATGGAAACATTTGAGAGCTATCCTAACCAGGAGCAGGAAGCATTCCGCCTCTCAGTATGGAGGAGCTTGACACCGAGGTCTTTGTGTATCTCTGTCTAATGCTGCCACTGAGTATGAGGCCAGCTATTAGCCTCCTCGCTCTCATTCTTTCAGACAGTCAGTACCCGGAGCTCGTGAACATTCAGGAGTAGGTCAAAGGTAGATCAAGAGAGAGATTTGCTTAATGGCATTTTTTTTCAGTATGGTTTTAAACAATGCCAGCACTAATAAAGTCACTGCTCTTAACCATACTAATAATCCCTTTGACGTGTTAATAAGAGTCTAATGCATCCTTTTTAGGCCAACTGCTCCCCTCTTACCTGGATGGGACAGATTACAGTTTCTTGCAGAGACCTCAGAGTTAGACTTACTGATCCTCACACTGACTGGTGCTTGAATATTGGTCTCCATTCGTGCACTCTGGCATATGCTTTCCCAAGAAGGCTTAGTATGATCCCTGAATCCTGGAGGACCCAGGCAACCCTGCAGAGCAAACTTGTCCATTGTTGCTGGTCTACAGATAAAGAGGCACTGTCAATTTTCCTTAACATATTTTCTCTTTCTTTATGTATGACCATGTTGTGTCTTACAACGTTTACTTAGATGAATAATGTCATAACATCATTCGAAAATGTACTGGATAACTAGTAAAGAGACAAACAGAAATGTTGTGGCTTTTAAGACATTCAGGTGTGTGTGTGTGTGTGTGTGTGTGTGTGTGTGTGTGTGTGTGTGTGTGTGTGTGTGTGTGTGTGTGTGTGTGTGTGTGTGTGTGTGTGTGTGTGTGTTTGTGTGTGTGTGTGTGTGTGTGTGTGTGTCTCTTTGTGTCTTTATGTCTGTTTTGGCCATTGTTAGAGATAAACATATGCATGCCCAGATAGAATATCTGACAGATGGGGAGTTTTCCTTGAACGTGACTTTGTTGGCAGATTTCTGCCCATCGAGCTTCCAAGGAGGATGCACACAGACACAGGAAAGGCTCAATCATTTAAATACTGAGTATCTGTTTCACCGCCAACTGGAAATACAGGCTCCTTTTCGCCCGCACAACAGGAGAGCTGGAAACACATTCACTTGGGCTTACTCTGCAACCAGAGCCAGATTCTCCATGCACTATTAGCAACGAGCAAGCCAACAATAAACAGTATGATTTACTAAAGTGTGAACTTTCATAAATAAATGCCCTATTGATGAATATGTTTCTACAAAGTAATTAACTGTAAGAGTTGCACTGGGTCAGTCCACCTTTGAAAACATTAGGGAATATAACTGAACAAGCTGTTATCTGTGTGTGTGTGTGTGTGTGTGTGTGTGTGTGTGTGTGTGTGTGTGTGTGCGTGCGTGCGTGCGTGCGTGCGTGCGTGTATGCGTGCGTGCGTGCGTGCGTGCGTGCGTGCGTGTGCCAGTCTCTAGCACTGTGGACTGAGTATGTAATCTTAGAGGGTTATTTTTATTGAAAATTCCAGTATTCCCATCTCTCTCGTTTTGTCAGCCAGTAATTTTCTTGAACCATATCATTGGTGTCAGGTGAAAATATCTTGTATCTCCAAGATAATGACTTGCCAGGATCCGTGTTGTTCTGGATGATGCAGCAGTTTGGACTTTATAAAGAGTTTTGAAAGGGTTTGTTATCTTAAGGGGATAGATGATTGCAAAAACAGAATTTTAGCTAATCTCAAAGTGTGAACATTTTCAAAATTAGAGATGGAAATTGGCTGTTCTGGAGCTTTTGATCATATCCCGCAGTCTTCCTGAGCAGATGGAGTTGCCAAGTTGCCATATAGATGTTCAAATTAAAAAAAAAATAGCACTTTGAGGAACATGTTGGCTTAGAATTTGAGTTTATTAAATTCATTCATTTATGTTTCATAACGGATAAAGTGGAGATACAAAGTTTTCATATGGACTCTTTGCTCTAATAACCATAGAGTACATTTCAAACCCAACATTCCATATGGAGTACTTTAGCATTTAGATTCCATAAGAACTAACAGGAAATAGCTGGTGTTTTGGCAGACAAGCAGTAATCTAATCTCAGTGAATTTGAACCAGACACTATGGTAAGAGATGCTTCTCCACAATGAGAGAGGAAGAAAAAAAATCCTCAGCTGCGTTTCTTCAGGCATGATGTCGATACATAGGACTATTGATTTAAGTCCACAGGCTTTAAAATAATCACCACCGTCCACAGATTGATGGAGACTAGTAAAAACTTTATGATGTGAGATAAAACAAAGGCAGATAAAAACACAGCAGGAAAAAAGAGCAGCCTTTTCATTTTGTTATAGTCCAACTCTGCCATCTTGTGGTTAAACTAATAGTAAAAAGAAGAGTTTCCCTTGAATTACAGCCTTGCTTCTGAGCTATAAACCATTTTTAATCCCAGAATAAATCAATGCTGCAGCCTGGCTATTCCCTGAGCACTGGAACCTGTTGTGACAGCAGCCCTGATCCCAGTCAATTAGGCCATTGATTGAGTTGTCAAGGGTGGAGGGGAGTGATGATATGATGCGATCAGTGGTGACACCCAGTGGTAATGTGTCGCTCCTGGTGCTTGCTGCTCCATCCAGCTCATTTGGCCCGTGCATCTCCCTCCACTTAATCAGATATGACAAGCTCCCCGGGCCTCCACTTACAAAACAATCACAGGCGCCCGGCCAACTCATCGCACCCGAGTCCGTCGTCCTGTTGAACGTTTGCCATTAAGGGGATGATGTGTGGCCTCTTTGCTCATTTGAGCTCTCCTCCTAATTGTAAACACATTATTCTCAAGACAGCCTTAGAAACCCAGCAGATGTCTAATTGACGTGTTAATTATCATTACGCGCCACTTATTAGTCTGTCGACAGCACTCTGGCACAAACCGGAGCTGCTGTCAGATGGCACAGTTTTTCCAGCACCATGTTTTAGGCTCCCCAAACTCGCTGAATCAAATCATGCCTCATCATCAAACCTTAATATCAAACAGGCTTGTGAATATTTGAGCAACTCTAGAAAAGATAAAAACACTGTTAGAGTGCCATTGGTTCTAAAACGGAGTCCTCAAGTCTGTCTCGGTGTGACAGAGCATGTTATTAGAAGTCATCTCTCCGGTTCAGCACCAGCCTGACAGGCACTCTACTGTTCAGGACGGGCTTTTTTTTATTTAGCTGAGAGTCGAGCATCAGACACTGCAGGCTTCTGTCTGTAGGAGGCTCTGTCATACTGTCCTTTTTTTCTCACCAGTAGAGGAAGTGCCATTTTACCTTCTGTCTGTCTCCTGTTCCTGGAAATATCAGAACTACAGCTGGCCTCATATAAACAGTCCAAAAAAGGTCAAAATAGGCTTGCAGTGATGTTGCATTTTACATAATTTTCAAAACATGATATAACTTCAAGATGTAATTCTGCAGAGATTTCTCAACCCCAATGTTTCCAACATCAACCTGTCATACTGCATGCTGGTATATACAGCCAACACAAAACCACACTACTTTGTGTTGTCGTTACAAAAAGGTAGATCTCATTTTAGGGAAGATATTTTGACTTTTCACAGTAGATAAAGCACAGGTGTAAATAATCAAGTTAATGATGGATGATAATGAATTCCATTTAGCTGCTTTGATTTCAGGGTTCTCTGGTCTTCATGTGTTTTAGTGTTTTGATGATGATGGTAGAGAACATGTCCAACATATCGCTCCAAAATCAAAATATTCAACTGAGTTGAGAACCACTCAGTGACGCGTTATTATGGAACCCACTGCAGTTCTAGGCAAGACCCGCCCTTCAATAGCATTTGTACGTGCCGAATGGCCAGGCTTCAATGCTCACGCAAGGTAACGGACCCCGATTTCTTCAGGTCCTATCTCCTGACCAATCAGCTATCCTAACCTTCCTTTCCATCCCCAGCACGGACTGTTCACACTTCTGCCCTCAGGCAGGAGGTACAGAAGTGTTAAATGCAGGACCACCAGACTAAAGAACTATTTCTTTCCTATACTGCCATCAGACTCCTAAACAGCGGATAGGAGTTTATACTCATGGTCTACCTCATATAACTGTCCTTATATAAACTTTTCCAGTTTGCGCATGCATAACTTGCACTGTTTGCATTTGCATTGTTTATTATTATTATTATTATTATTATTGTTGCTTTATATTTTACATGCTGCCTTTTAAAATGGTTTTATTTTGTATATTTGTAGTATATATTGTAGATTTGACATTGTTTGGCATTCTGTTGACAGCAAAGAAAAAATGTTTCCTTACTGTGCATATGACAATAAAACTTTGAATTTGAATTTTTAACTATTCAAGGTCAACCTCAACCAATCGGGGTGCTTCTTAAGGCGGATCTTGCCTAGAACTGCAGTGGGTTCCATAATTGCTCCTCAGTGACCCCTCGTGCCCTGCATCATTATGTTTCTTCAGTCAGTTATTCAGGCTTCCCCTTTAATTTGTCATCCATTTGTAGCTCTGTGCTGCTTGGATAATAATATTATCATCCCCTATAGCTTTTCATCTAGCACCACCATCAGCTCAAATGTTTTTATTGTGTGCAATATTTTGGTTTATGACCAACTATGTGTTAAACTCATGCCATTTCCATCACCCTTGGTGCTAATTAACAATTATTAGAATGATAAACTAAGATGATGAACACTGCAAACATTATATCTGCTCTTTGGCCTGTTACATGCTTTAAGTATGATTTTGTCATCCTAATTTTCCATATTGTAATTTTGCTATGTTGGGCTATATAAATAGCAGTGACTTGACTTATTAACTTTGTATTACATCAGTATTTCAAAATTCACAATAAGAACCCTCCGTTGACACAGTATTGCTGTTCCTAAAAACACTGAGGAATAACTATACTGTATTAAACCTTAGTTATCATAACTTATACAGTATGTATTGAATTTTAAATGCAGGCTCTCAAAAAGCCATGATGTCATGCAACAGATTAAATACTGTAATTTGTCCTCTGACATGAAATAGTGGGTCTAACTTTAGCGCACTCAGCTCTCTAAAACCCCTAAGATGGTATCTCCTTCTTTAAACAGACTGATATTTATAGGAGAGCCATCTGAATAATTGATCTGGAAGTTGAAGTGGCCGACCACTGCGTCACGAGGGCACAAAGAAAAGCCTGGTGACTATGCCGCATGGAACATAGCCTGTAAATAAAGAGGGATGGAGTTACTGGAGCAGAAGTTCTTGACAAAGACGGAGGAGTGAGTGCAGCACTCTGCTCCGCTCTCCGCTGACAGCTATTTGGAGCTTGGGGTTGACTCCTTTCGTTCTTTATTATTCTCCCCTGTATGCGCAAAAGATCACAGTCACTGTTCTGGAGCGTAATTTCATTTAACCCCATTATTGCAAATGTTTAAACTCTGGCACATACATTTGCACACATTTGCACATATTAGGTTGCAGAAGGAGGAATTCTAAATGAGTCAAACATTTATGCAACATGCGGCTGTATAGAGAGTATATTCCCACGACAGTCCAAAGACAAAACACTCAGCTGTTTCGTGGTGATCATCTTTTTCTTTGTGTTGTATCACTGTATAATACAACCTCCTTTATAGCAACTCAACACTGGTGGCCCTTTTCGTTTTGCGCTAATAAGATCCACTTCAGCTTTAATGAACATAAGCAACAAGGTCGTGTAATTGGTGAACATAGCATCATCGTCGTGTGCAGCAAGAAATTGAAAGTCTTAAAAATGTCACATGGATATTCAGATGAGATGGACAACAGCTCTTCCTTTCCACATCATCCTAATTTCGGGGATATGTTAATTGGGCATCTGTTGCCTGGAGTCAAATTCATCTTTTTCTTTCTCTTCGACCATTCTCCCTGCTTCTCTCTCACCCTGTGTTTGTCCTTGCTTTCTGCCCGTCTGACTGGCTGAACTGCCTCTGAGGTGGAATCAGCCACCACCAGCATTAGAAATGTGTACACACAAACACACACACACACACGCACACACACACACACACACGCACACACACACACACACACACACACACATGCATGGTAACTTGTGCGATCGGCAAGATGTACGCATGCGAATGCGACATATGGAGGTGATGGCAATCTCTCTCAGGCATCAGCTGGAGCTGTGATGCAAGCTGTGAAAACCAAGTCAATTAAGGAGACATGAAATTTACAGGGAGTAAATATGCAAAACACGGGCTGCTGTTCCTCTCTTTGATGTGGACATAACATAGGACACTGCCATTAGGTGGTTGCTTTTATTCAAAGTGCCTCACCGTTCTGTTAGAGCTTGAATGTTTAGCGTGGCAGCGAATCAAACATTTAATCCTGGCTGGCAGTATTGTTGCCAGGCAGGGAACTACTCTGTCTAGTAAAGGCTAGTGTAGAAGAGGTTGCTTGAGGATCAATGTTGGAGGGTTATGTCAGGTGGAATTTAACAGAGAAAGTGAGTGCTTGAGTGTCACTTTGTGATAAATGTTTAAAAAGCTCTTCAGTTCCTCCCATCATGCCTCGGGCTGGGAGGATGTGATTCAGGTGTGTGTGGCAGCCACAAAGGAGCTTTTTCATCTCCTCTCATGAACCCCACTGTGACAGAAAGCATTCAAACACAACCTCAGGTACAAGTTATTTGGTTAGTCAGCTTTGCCAGACCTTCCTCCACAGCGCTGCGAAGGAGGGTCTGGCTTGTCCACACAGCATTCCGGGATGGGAGAAAAACGTGCTCTGGTTTATTGCCATGTCTTCATACCAATCACAATCGTCATGGGTGGTGCTGAGCGCCGGATGGAGCCCCCATGCCGCTGCAAAATAGCCTCGGGAGGGAACTTGTTTCGGTGGAATGTGTTTATGTTCAAAAGTTATTTCAGTCGTGCAACATAAAACTCAGATTGGACAGATAGTCTAGCTAGCTGCCTGGATTTACCCTGCAGAGATCTGAGGAGCAGTTAACCAGAGTCCTCAGAAATCCACCAGAGTTTAAAATTACAACACAAAGAAAGCAGAAGGTAACGGACAACAAAAAGAGAGTCATCCAGCGGAATTTCCGGCAGCAACAAAGCAATCCCGGAAGTGGAACATTATGGATATAGACTATTATTTGGTACACTCAGCAAAGTACTTTAAACTGTATTAAAATTGCGATAATATCCTAGTAAACATAACACCATGGCAGAGAATAGAGGGGAAGAGTCAGGGCTGTACTTATAGTAGGCACAGTGGTGCTAAATAGTGAGCTAAATGCTAATGTCAGCATGCTTACAGTGACCATTCTTACATGTGAATGTTTAGCAGGTAAACCACATTGGCCATCTTAGTTTAGCGTGTTACCATGCTATCCAGTGCTAACTACCATTAACACAAAGTACAGCTGAGGCTCATAGAAGCTGCTAGCATGGCTAAAAAAAATAAAAATACACTGAGTCACGTAGGGAGACATGCAGTGCTTAAATTGTAAATCAGAGAGGCTGCTGATCCAGCCGGTCGGAAAGAGAAAATAAAGAGTCACGGAACACATCAAAACAACAGTGCATGGCGCACAAACACATGTCCTGCTGTGCTGAAACTCAACAAGAATGACATTATTACATTGTGTAGCACAGCGGTGGAAAATATTGTCAGCTGTAGTAAACAATATACCCACCACAGGGGGAATTATAATTGACCATACTCATTTTGCCACACAGCACAAATGGCCACTAGCAGTGGTGTTTACAATAATATGCCAAAACATTATATGCACATATCATGCTTACACATCTTCAGACTCAATTCACCATTTCACAGCACACACACCCACTTGCTTAGCTGTGGGGCTAGTCTCGCATTGTCAGACCTTCCTCCACAGCACTGCAGAGCGGAGGAGGGTCTGGTCCACGGGATGGGAGAAAAACGTGCTCTGGTTTATTGGCATTTCTTTAAACCAATCACAATCGTCATGGGTGGCGCTAATGGGAGCCCCAGTGCCGCTGTAAAATAGCCTCGGGAAGGAAATTGTTTTGGTGGAACATGTGTACGTTCAAAGGTTGTTTTAGTCGTGCAACAGAAAACTCAGATTTGACAGATAGTCTAGCTAGCTGTCTGGATTTACCCTGCAGAGATCTGAGGAGCAGTTAACCATAGTGGAAGGTAACGGACATCCGGCCGAAAAGAGTGTCATCCAGCGGAATTTCCAGCAACACCGGACCAACCCCGGATATGGAATGTTGTGGATATAGACAATTACCCTCCTAATCAATCATCCACACTACACAGCAGAGAATAGTAATAAAAAAGCATGCTTACCTTTCTGTGTATTGTCCAAAACAATTCAATTCGTAGCAATGTCAGCTCACATGCACAGAACTCACATGCTTCAGGCATCACTGCGTGACCTGCGTGATTGACGTCTTTCTCTTATTATAAAACAAAAACAGTTTAAAATGCATCCAAAATAGGCAAACAAGCGACGATTAACTTCACTAGGGAACAACAAAGAATGACAGAACAGATAACATTAAATATTACACAAAATGTACAAAGGAGGTGCCTTTTAATCAAATAAGTGCCAGTCCAAATCTGGGAATTCCTGATCATGTTCCGGCAAGATGCGGCATAAATGAAGCCCTGGAAACACGGCAATAGATTCAGACAGACTAGATGCAAGCTTCCATTAAAGCGTGCAGGATGGGAAAAACATTATATGTGAGTGGACAAAGCAAAAAATACGCTACATAAAACCAGTGACAGAAAAATAACACGTCTCCACAGGTAGGTTAGAAGAAAAGGGAGCAGATGTGAGTCATATGCAACAAAACATCTTGGGAAACAGTTTCTTTTGATGAACACAGTAAGCGTAGCTGGACTTATGCAAACAGAAAAAGTGACCACAGATGCACATGAGGTTTCACACTGAGCTTTTCTTTCATCTTGTGCTGCACTCGCCACACAAACCTCCAGAGGACGAGGGGAATCTCTTCGCATCTCATTTTCCCCTCTCACAGTGAAATGTGCAGCCGGGATGCTGAATATCACAGAGGGCCAGATGTTGGCACAACTCCAGACAGAAAAGTGCTGTGCAAGGGATTGTAGTCATGCCTTCTGGTCATTTCTCTGTATCTACACCACTTTACAGTCCAGGAGATGGAAATCAGCCAAGAACAATGTAATCGCACACTAAAGGCAAGAGCAGGAGGTTGATCCAATAAAGTTCATTCTCCAAGAATATGTAAAAACAAGTCCCACAATTTTTGAGAAGATATGGCAGAACTTGATTCACATTAGTTATTAGGCTGGGAACATGCACTTATAGTACATCCTCTCTCTACTCAGTTTGAAATTTTTATTCAATTTGTTCCCCTTTGCCAGAATGAAACCTGAAGTGGCCTTTCACAGTCTCCTCTCTATTCAAGGATAACAGAAACGCCTGACCTACTTTCAATCAGAAAAACTGGAAGGTTAGCTGTCTTCCCAAATGTTTTTCATTAATTACATTTCATTATTACAAAGATAATGCTAGGTAACTATCTAAGTGCTCATATTATGCATTTTGGCTTTTTCCCTTTCCTTTATTGTGTTATATATCTTTTGTGCATGTTATAGGTTTACAAAGTGTAAAAGCCCAAAGTCCCCCCCAAAGGAACTTACCATCTCCAACAGAAAACACTGTTCACAAACTGCTCCAAACAGCTCTGTTGTAGTCCAGCCTTTACTTCAGAGACAAACGTGGTCACTTTGGAACACACGTTATAATGCTCACCTAGCTGCTAGCATGGCACGCCCTCATACTCTGCTTCTGACTGGCTAGTAGTCCTTACCTAGGTACTGTGCATGTGCGACTCCCAACAAAGATGGAACGGAGAGCTCAACACACAGGGTGAAAAGAGGAGGTGCAGCAATGTGCAGTACAACAAAAATATGGTGTTCTTTGAAAATTAAACCATGTAAACCTATTCGGGTACAACCTCTAAATATAATTTTGAACCTGAAAATGAGCATAATATGAGGTCTTTAACTAAAGGAAGTAAACCTGCTGTTGTGTGTCACACAGTTGCATCACAGAGATTGTGTTTATTCATCCTTATTCTTCACAAAGCGATTCCTCCCAGACTGAAGTATATTTTACAAGTGAGCTCTGTCTATGAATAAATCATTAAAAACAAGACACAAAGATTAAAAAGTAAAGATTGTCAGAACAACAAAGACAGAACACTATGCAGAACACTAACACAGCCGCAGTGATGACAGTGAGGCGTAACAAAAAAGCAGTTGATGTGTTGGAAATGAACAGGAGGAAGAACATTCGACAGGTGTACAGGATGTAAAAGATAGGTGTATACTAGTCTATGTCCATGACTTTCCACTTCCAGGATTACTCTCGTTCCGACGGAAATTTCCGCCGGATGACACTCTTTTCAGCCGGATGTCCGCTTTCTATGTTTTGAAATTTTAAACTGGGGTCAATTTCTGAGGACTACGGTTAACTGCTCCTCAGATCTCTGCAGGGTAAATCAGACAGCTAGCTAGACTATCTGTCCAATCTGAGTTTTCTGTTGCATGACTAAAACAACTTTTGAACGTACACGTGTTCCACTAAAACAATTTCCCTCCCGAGGCTATTTTACAGCGGCACCAGGCCTCCCATTAGCACTGCCCAAGACGATTATGATTGGTTTAAAGAACTGCCAATAAACAAAAGCATACTTTTCTCCCATTCTGGAATGCTGTGTGGACTAGCCAGACCTTCATTTGCAGCGCTGTGGAGGAAGGTCTGACAATGCAAGACTAGGTGTATACTGTCACATTTTGTAGCTCGAAACCGTCTGGATATATTAACTTATAATTGTTGTTTATGACACCAGCAGGTGTTCAGTTTATGGCCCAAGCTTTGTGATCAACATTTTATTGATGCATGTCTTCATCAGAGTCTCTGAGACTATGTTGTCCCATCTGTTGAGGCACCGATTGATGCACCACATTGATGTTCCCTATGTTTCCATTCTGTGTGTTGTGTTGTTTCTAAGACTCATTGCATCCTGGGATGATTTATACCAATCTGAAAGAAGTCTCTTTCTTAGATACAGTAGTTCACTTCCCTTTGTCAGGAATCAACAGTGATTATCAAATTAGCTGCAGCGAGGAGCCTATCTCTGCTCTTGAAGTCGCTATTAAGCATTCCTTTAAATCACATTGACTCAAAGAGAGAAAAGGACCATCCCTTCACTGTGCTCATGCCCTCCTGTGGCTTTGTAGAATCTCATTTTTGGCAGGAAATTGAAAACTCAAATTGCGTTGGACCTGCAACCCGCAGGCCGCTCAGTGGGACGCCTCTATCATTTTAAATTCAGTCTATATGAAGGGAAAGTAAGGGTTTTTGGAACAGCTTTGTTGACAGTTTTATTAGTTTCTTGGTTTGTCTGTGTGTACCCTACTGTTTACATCATCCCTCATTTTGCAGCTTTAGAAGAATCTCTCCTTTCTCTTGCTTTTCAGCGAAAGCCCTCTTTATCCCTGCCGTGTGCCACATCCCCCAGAGCTCTCAGCTGTGTGCCCTATTTTTAGAGGAGCACTCGGGCAATTTAGCTGAACAATGTGCTGGAGTCGCATTTTTGCTTCCATGTGATCTGGTGGGATGTTGACTACAGGCATCACATTTGCATTTTATGTGTGTGTAGCCTATTTTTTTTTTGACCTAAAAGCCTCTCTTAGGTATGGATACAAGCAGTAGCATATTGTTTATTATAGAGAAAGGCAGGATCTGCAACATTATTCTAAAGAAAAAAAACACAGAATAATGTATAACAGGATGAAAAAAACAATTAAGGTTGAGATAATTCTGTGTAATGTAAGAGCAATGTTTTTTCCACACACTACTCTGCGGACTTTAAAACTAAATAAGCCACAATCAGAACCGCTAGTGTCCTGTCTAAGGGTCATCATTATTAAACAGCATTACTACATTAACAGCCAGGCTGGGTTAATTAAATGGAAGCCCTGTCGCGTCCTATAACTCAATGGAAGCAAGCTCAATTAACCGCCTAATTAGAAGCAGAGCTTGCATGAAACATGTAAATTCACCTTGTGTCTAATCCAATTTATTGATCGATGCCCTCACGCAAAATGCAATAAGCCAACAGGGACACAAAGGGGATATGCATTAATCAGAATATAATTAACAAATAATGTTGTTCTTGCTTATCTCAGCCAATTCTGTTTTGATTTGCCTCGTAGGTTAGCCTGACATCGCCAGACCAAATCAAAAATGCGAGTTAGTCTGGAACTTCTCACTTCATTTTCGATTAGCGCTGAGCGACGGACAAATGTAAACATACTACAGCGGGCACAGATGAGCTGTGATGGTGAAGCATCCATGTGTCCGTTTCTGCCATCAGAATTTAAACATAGTACTGTAGCAGGAAGTTCCACACCAGCTGCAGCCATCGCAGTTTGTTTTCTAAATTGCTTCAACGTTGCTCCTCTTTACTCAGCTAGGTTTATGCTCATGTTTAGTCTTGTATAAAGTACTTGAAAGCAATACTTGGGTAAGAGTACCAGAAATCTTACCAGAAAATTACTTTGTTAGAAGTCAAAGTCTTAAAGTATCTGATATTTACTGTACTTCAGTATCAAAAGTCATTTTCTGATATTAAATGTACTTATTATTAGAAGTAAAAGTAAATAAAAACTTTGATTCTGAACTTTATTGTGGCTTCCTCATAGTAAAGCATAATATTCAGGGTTTCCACATCCTTCTTGAACATCAACAGCATTTTCATTTTTCTGTGAAAAAGAATCTTTCACTCCAATGTGCAAAATCATTTCTTGCAAGTAACATGTAACGAAGACGCTTAGGGGAAATGTAATGGAGTAAAAGTATGCATTTTATTTAGGAAATGTAGTGGAGTAAAAGTAAAAGTTTCCAGAAATATAAATAACGAAGTAATTACGTGTTGTAATGTAACAAAGTATTTGTACTTTGTTACATTATAACACTGCTCATGTTTATGCGAGTGTTTGTGATCCAAAAATGACATCATCATGTACACGAAGGCTCCGCAAGATGTCAATCATTGTCTCAAACCTGACCCAAATGAGATAAGCGGTTGGGATTGGCCTGACCAGGATCTGGAAACCTGTCTGAACCAGAGAGGGACCAGACGTACCTGCCAGAGCAAATATAACATGAGCTCACTGAGTCATCTGGTTCCCAGGCTACTATTAAGGACTTTTCTTGATGAGAACCACTATCTTAAGGTCAGTGTGCTCAGCTCTCCTTGACTTCCTGCTCCAAAGAGATGGATCCAGCGCTGATATGAATATGAAAGAAATACTTAAATAGCACTTTCCTCCTGCAGAACATGAACGAACACAACGGGCTCTTTCACAGGAGACAACGTGAGTGAAAGCGGACATGGAGACACTGTAATTGGATGCTGTACTCCGAGGTCAAGAGCCATTAAAGTGACATTGACAAACAGGCAGGAAGTCAGATTATCATCTGGAGAGAAGGAAGCGTATAAGAAGTAATAATCTTGGCCTGCAGCAGGTGAAATGCAGAGATCTGGGAGGAGTTAACGACAGGCCGGGTTTTTCAACATCGGGCTGCCTCTGTGTGTGCTGGGAGTTCAGAGGGACTGAAGAGGAGTCAAGAAACCTATATTTTTACCCACACTTTCCACAGCTACATACTGTACATCCGTGCATGCAGTATTCCTACAAATGATGTCCATATTTGCACACACACACACACACACACACACACTGAAGAAAGCACAACTACAACACCAAATGCGCAGCTGAGAATAGTCCCCAAGAAATGTTTCTTGTTTGAGTAACTTTTGCTTTATTTAATTTTTTTGCTTTATAAAATTAATAATGTATAGACAGTACAGATTTTGTAGGAAATTACGTAACCATTGAAAAAAATATTGCATTATGTATTTGTTTTTACATCTTCAGCATAGAACAATTGTATGGAGCCCAAAAAAGTGACCAATGTTAAATGAATAAAATAAGATATTACAAACTAAGAAAATATTTGTACACAAGAGTTAAATATATGAATTATAACTTTTTCATTAATGTAATAAACATTAGACTGGCTCTCTTATTCTCTTCATATAATAGGCAATGCATTTTTAGCTTCTATTACACAAACAAAGAAGTTTGCAATGGCATATCTTCAAGTGTGTTGAAAAGTGTTTTAAAATCCTATTACAGTAATTTACCACCACTTTCCATATATGCCACTAAGGTAGATGGTTTGAACATTACAAGCATAGCTGTTTATATTTATCATTGCCAGAAAAAACTCCTAAACACTTTTTTATGTATTACTTAAGCAGAGCGACACAGTGAAGGCTTTGGTTTGAAATGTTCCCAAGTGTCGCATCATCTTAGCAGCAGAGAGGTGTGTGTGTGTGTGTGTGTGTGTGTGTGTGTGTGTGTGTGTGTGTGTGTGTGTGTGTGTGTGTGTGTGTGTGTGTGTGTGTGTGTGTGTGTGTGTGTGTGTGTGTAAGAGACAGAAAGAGACGTCTGTCAGAAAAGATATAGTGCTATCCTGGTTCATCCAAGTTTAAGCCCAAAAGCATGAAACGTAATTCAACCTCTAAGCGCAGACACAGAAATAATAATAACTGTCACAACTTGCCTTTCGTAAAACTTCTTCTGTCTGTATTCATATTCCTTACTGTCAGCCTGGCACATCTGCCATCTGCAGCTGCTGTGAGAGAATCAGGACAAAACAGTCAGCCGTTCCCCTGAAGGCATGTACATGCTATCTCTGAGTTTTTATATCAGTGTCACGCACTAAGCTGTACATGTCATTGTGAGTGTAAGAAACAGGGATCGTGTTTGCCTTAAGAGACTCTTAGAGCCCCCTTGTGCTGCTGTCAAAGTCCATCCTGTGTGAAGTAGATACATTACAGTGGTTTGATGGATGAAGGAAGTGTAAATCTACCTGTCAAATGGCTTTGTATTCCTGGGCCGATATAGCCAATTGTAATCCTGACTCACCACCTGATTTTACATATCGTCACTGTCGGGCAAAAACCTTGTATGTCCAAAATTGTTGCTTTTCAGGAAATGAAAAAAAGGCTCATTTGAAAAATTATATTGAGCTAACCTTCGACAAAGTCTGATGAAATTGTCACTGTTTAAATATTTGTAAAACTCACAGACAGACGTTAAAGATGACCAATAGCATTAATTTATGAGAAGAAATTGTTCATATTGTGAGCTGTATGTTTTGTGTTATGTTAAAAACCTACTGTTAATCATAGACAAAACTGCCTTTGTTAGCCATACAGCCATGTCTCTCAGCTGCTGGGAGAGCATGGTGAAGGAGGGGTGGGGACGAGGTTCCCAAAAGCCCTGCAGAACACAACCTCAATTGCCAGCTCTCTTTGGCTAAGGCCGGCCACAGACTGGTTGCGTCACGTGAGCGTGTCAACTGCGTGTCCGTTTTTATTTTGGCTCCCAAGTTAACAGGTTAGAGCTTGCAAACTGCCTGCGTGACACGTACGTCTCACGCGAAAACACGTGCCTGCTAGAAATAGGATCGATTCTATTTTTCACGCGACACGCAAGCGTGTTGGAAGCGTTTCCAGGCAAAATAGAATGGGAAAATATGTTTATATGTCATTTTGACACAAATACATATTAATAAATGACATTTTGATGTTTAAAGTCTCTAGGTTTTGACATAAATGCAGATATAAATGTAAAATAAAAAAAATAAAAAATTATCCAATAGATTTTCAAATGTCGCACTTGTCAATACTGTAGCCTATTTTGCCGTCAAAACTGCCAATGTTGTCTTTGCTGTAAACAAATCAGTATATATTTATGTTTAACATGGCCTACTACTGCTTGAGTGCAGTAAATCAATGTGCACAGACAAGGCTAGCAGCAACAGACACGTTTCTGGTGTGCAAAGACCGAGAAACATCCACGCAGCTGACGCAACAGAAACACCACGCATCCAGTCTGTCTGCCTAAGGAGTTTGGAGCTGGCCACTTTCAGGTGCTTCTCTCTTAGGCTCATGCCAAATTCAGTGGGTTACAGTCATTAAAACTGCACCACCACCACAACCACTGTACTTTCGACCCTGTCGGCAGACTTTTTTTTAGGAATATTTTTGGGGCATTTTAGGCCTTTATTTATAGGACAGCTGAAGACATGAACGGGGAGAGAAAGGGGGAATGACATGCAGCAAAGGGCCACAGGTTGGAGTCAAACCCGCGGCTGCAAAAGGCCTGGATTATGTTGAGTAGCAACATTTTTTATCTTACATTCAATGGCAATGTATTTGAATTATTATTTCTCCACTCGATCACAGCGCAAAGACTTACATACTGACATATTGACCTTGTGGCACTAAGGAACACTGTGTCGTCATGGTGAATGGAGAGTGAAGTCTTCAGTGTTTCACGACACTAAACTAAACTATCTTGAACAATAAAGAACACGTCCACAGTCAACCTTGTATGTGTCAGGTGCCCACCCAGGACACCCTGATGGAAGATCAGGGTCTACAGATGAGAATGTTCTGCTTGTAGAAACATTTTATATTTTTAAACAAGAATCTCATATCCTGAAAATAGAATAAAATGAAAGGATAATCAAATTGGCTGCAAAGATAAAAGGTGAAAGGAAATGTACTATTCCACAGCATCTTGCATAATACATGTGATGCTCTCGTACAGGGCGGAAATTGTCTTTCTAAAAATATTAGGGGAATAAAGGTAACTGTGTTTGAATGGGAAGCTGGGAATAATTGCATGCCCCTGATAACTACAGTATAACCAGTTTTTCTTTAACTTTTTGTCATAGATTGATAAAAAAAAGTATATATTATCTTTAGGCTTATGCAACTACATGGTGTAATACAGAAATCCAGGCAGTGATAACTAGTTTAAAAAAAATCCATTCAACCACAGTGTAGTAATAGTTTGTGATTTATTTGTGATATAAAGATGATGGCATGATAGCAACATTAGGGTGCCATGCAGGGCGGCTGAAGTCACACTGTGTCTGAAACAAAGCCATCACACACGCTCACACCCATGGACTAGCCAGACCCTCTTCCGCAGCACTGTGGAGGAAGGTCGGGCAATGCGAGACTATTTATAATGTGATAGTTACTGAATTTGACTGTTAGTTTGATCTTTTGTTTATGGGAAATGTACGTGTGTGTATGTTTACGGGTGTACACGTGCATGTGTATGTATGTGGGCGTGGATAAGTGTATCGCATATTGATGTGTTTTTACATATATATGTCTGTGATGTAATGGGTATGTATTGTGTGTCTAGCATGGACCCCAGCAAGAGTAGCTGACTGCTGCGGCATCAGCTAATGGGGATCCTTATAATAAAAAATAAACCCCTTATCAGAACCTTAATTTAAAAATAAATAAAGCTGTATTTAATTGATTTATGGACATACACTCATCTATCATACTACTATTAACTTCTCAAAGTATCTTTATGAGATTAGGTTTCATGAGCAGCTCTCCTGACGTGTGCAAGAATGTTTTAACATTATTCCAAATTCTATTTTGAGTGATAGTTTTATTCTCAGAAGAGTTCCTCATTGTCAAACATAACTCATTAAACCACAACGCAGGCAGCTTTCCTTCATGTTGTTTTGTTCCCTTCACAAATGAGTGTGGTGTTTCCGTTGTAATTTAGAAGCCAGACCTAGCTGCTGTAATTCTGTACATGAATCACAGCGCTCATTAACACCCAGTGAAGCTATCTATGGACCAGTCTGCATATTTATGCACAGTAACTGCTGTTCCACTTTTCCCCACAGACACTGTGTGTTTACTCATTGAGGTTGTTTGACATGCCGCACAACCTCTCAGGATATAGCCGCGCATGATGTCTTTATTGCTCCTCAAACAAAAAGTGTATGAGGAGGGATAAAGACATTTTTGTAGTATGGGTCTGATCCACAAGATGTGGGCACATCACCCAGTCACAGCTTTCATGCTCTCTATTTGAGACCCTGGACCCTCTGAAGGGCAGAACACGTCAGACACCTCCTACCAAGAGCCTGGGTCTGTCCGAGGTTTCTTCCTAATAGGGAGTTTTTCCTTGCCACTGTTGCACTAGTGCTTGCTCTTGGGGGGATTTGTTGGGTTTTTTGTAAATTATAGAGTGTGGTCTAGACCTACTCTATCTGTAAAGTGTCTTGAGATAACTCCTGTTATGATTTGATACTATAAATAAAATTGAATTGAATTGAATTGAATTGAAAAGGAGGAGGAGAGTCTTTAATGAGGGGAGCACCTTGTTATCCAGGACTCCTGCTGTTCATCGTATACCCTGGGGCCAGGGCCGGCGATTGCTATAGGCGAACTAGGGCGTCAAATGTGTTGGGGGCGCCGTGTTGCCCTTAGGTCTAAGAATTAGAACGACAAGCGAAATAAAACATGTTATTAAACATGATCATCCTAGGGCGCCCCCCTCAGCCACACGTTTACTTGTCAACCTGCAACACACGGAGCTCTAAAGCAGACCTGTGCGTCGCTTAATCTAGCTCCCCTGTAAAGCGACTTTGAGTCTATGAAAAGCGCTATATAAGTTCAATTTATTATTATTATTATTAGTGTCCTTTCTCGCTGTAAAATAGAGATGAGCAGCACGCCGTCCGTCCATGGTCTGTGCACCTTCAGGTTTATAATGGACGCGCTCTGCTGTGGAGATGCTGCGGCAGATGTGACCCGTTTGTGCTCTGTGTATTTTTGACGTATAGTTTCGGTTTTCCACCTCTGATGTAGAGCAGCGTACAGCCACTTCCCTAAACTTTGTCTCATTCAGAGACCAGAACCCAAACGGGGCTCCGAGTCTGTCAGAAGGTCTGAGATCTACTGTATCAGCAGAGCAATCACATAATGCACAGCAGACTATGGTGCAGGTAGATTATTTTCTGAAGTATTGTGATTTTATTCTTGTAATAGCCTATTATCACTTTATTTTTGTCAAAATATCACGACTCCTCCAAATCTCAGAGAGCACAGATGAGATATATTTTGAATGTGCACAAAGTTTTGAACATGAGCAGAAATCTTGCTCAAACACATCTAAACTATTACAGTCGAAGGGTTTATTAATCCATTAAAATGAATAATGTATCATTGAGGTGAATAATTGTCATATGCACATTTAAGGAGGTTACTTACTCAACAAAAAGGAGGGAGGAGTAAATGATGCTAGGCTACATGTGTGCTGACTCAGATAGGTGCAAAACTCAATCTCGCCTAGGGTAACCAAAGGGCTAGAGCCGGCCCTGCCTGGGGCAGTTGTCTTGGGTATGCAGGATGAGGATGGGAGGTGACAAAAAGGCCATGGCTCTGTGTGTAGTTAAAAACTAGACCCCAATGTTCCTGGAGGATAAGAGACCTTTAAGGCCTTGATTGCCTCCTTGGAAGGAATTGACTGACCCATGTCTGCACTCCTGCTCTGCTTTTTTGCTATTGGGGTTAGGGTGACAAAGTGTGTGTTCTGCACCCTCAAATACTCTCCCCACACTTATTCTGCAGCTCTGGCAAACTTAGCCTCCTCTGATAATACACATGCTGTTTTCTTCTTTTCATCTTCTTTTCATTCCTTTGGAAAATATTTATCTATGGCTTAAATGATGAAGAAAAACATGTTTGGCTGTTCAGGGTAGCAGTGTTACAGCATGTGGAAATCGCAGTCCTATTTGTACTGCTACAGAGAATACTATAGGCTACTACAGAGAATCTATATGCTCGCTAGTTAATGAATAAGGTCATGAAACCCCTGGGCACAATTCGTTTTCATTAGTAATTCACGGGTCAGCAGTGGCATCATCCAGATCTCGCATATCAAGAGCTCAGCTACCCGTGTGTGCCCAACATAATTAAGTTCAGACCTGCATCTGCATAATGATAATTAATTTATTAATGATGATTAACCAACAAATATGTAATGCAAATGTAAAAATGTACATGAACACAGCAACAGCATTAGTTAATCAGATTTTCAGTAGCCTACCAACTTTTAAGGATCATTTTAATTTAGGGCTGTCAGTTTAACGCGTTATTAACGGCGTTAACGCAAACCCATTTTAATGCCGATAATTTTTTTAACGCACTTTTAACGCATAGAGAGAGCAACGGGATCTGTTAGTCCACTTCTTTAACTGTCTATGGCCACGCCATGTTCCGCCCTACGAAGCAGCTGATTGGTTTGGTTTAGGCATTTCACCGCGAGTAGTTAGGATAGTGGATTGGTCAGGGGATAGGACCTGAACAAATGGGGTTACGTTACCTTGGACGCCTGGCCAATAGTAGTGATTGAAGGGCGGGTCTTGTAATTTCGCAGACCGGAAACAAAACAGACACAAGCCTCGGCCGGTTTTAGCTTGCTAGCCGCGTAGCTAGTAGGCTCGTCACGGCGATTAGCTTCGGAGCAAGTAGTGACTCTACAGTCAGTGAGAGAAACAAAGTGTCTCCTCTGTTCTTTCTGACCACGGTGGGAAACCTGGAGCAGGAAAACCCTCTCCTTGATTTTACGTTGGTTATGAACGAGAACGAGAACCAGGAAATGAGTCACGGGAAACCAGTTGCTATGACGACGCTATGAGCCCATAGACAGATAGCATAGACAGTAGGACCAGCCACGCACGCCTCAGGCATGAGGCAGGACTATCTGCAGTACTATCTGCAGGACTATCTGCAGTACTACCTGCAATGGAAAATCGAGGTAACAGCGTTACATTATGTGACAGATTATTATTTCCAAGTGTGAATGTTAGTGTGAAATTGAACATAACGTATATGACAATGTTGTTTTCAATAAAAAAAAAACATTGTCACAAAGCAAGCCAATCTACTTTTCCAGGCTGATAAGAGAATTAAAATGAGAAAATATAATGGGACAAAAAGAAATCGAGGGACATTTAGAATGGATAAAAATGTGCGATTAATCGCGATTAAATATTTTAATTGCTTGACAGCACTAGTATCTTTTGGTATGCATTTCAGAAAAAAATGGTTAGGATTCAGGTGTAATTGCAAATGGTGATTAATCATGATTAATCCACTGAAAATTGTGATTAATTTGATTAAAAATTTTAATCATTTGACAGCCCTATTTTAATTTCTATAATATATATTTCTGTATTTGTTGTGTTAACAGCTAGCATGCTAGCAAAATAACATGCTAGCAGATTAGCACTCTAGCAATAGTGCTGGCTTTGAATTGATTTGTATTTCCTATGCTGCTTAAATTGATTCCTTAAATGTATACTGTGCTTGTGTGGCACGCCATCACTGAACTGCATAATGCAGCATTTGTCATTTACACAAACCGAGCCCAGGGACACTAAAATGTGTGGTTTTCATAGTCATAGTTACAAAATTGTCAAAAATGCCTCATGTTACCACCACAATCAGAAGAGAGTGGCCCAATCCGCCCCAATCGGAATTAATTTTCTATCAAGTTCAGAGGGGTGGTGTAAACCTTTCATCATTCGTTCAATAGGAAAATATTAGCACCTAGCTAATATTTTCCTATTGAACGAATGATGAAACGCTTAATCCAATCGTATCTCTTTGGTTGGAATAAATATATATTTTTTTGCACATTGCTCATTCCATGAGAACAATTTTCTGTCACCAGTCTTTGCTTCGGACTTTCATCCAACGGCTCCTGGGAGAGGAAGGGGCACCAACCATTCTTGATGAGCTGTAAAGGACATCTTTCACTCAATAAAGTTGGGGAAGAAATCGTATTCTTCTGTTGTATTTCAGGCAGATAAGACTCTTTACAGCGGGCGGAACCACTTTGTGTACGTCAAAAAAGTTATCTGATTAAATACTTTGGGGCATATAAACGTACATCTTATCAAATCACTTTATTTAGCATCCACATAAGTTGGTTAAGTTGGAATCTCTAATCAGAATGATATCAATCGGGGATGAAGAAATATTGTCCATGTAATCACAGTATGATTATGAATCCTGAAATGTGGCGAGGACCCATTCGCCATCACAATCCACTTACTTAGGCCCTCAAAAAAAAAATGTGATGGAATGTCTGGAGCCATCGAAGCTTCCCATGTCACTGTGTGTTAGCATCATGCTGTAGCACTCACAAACACAACATGTATCCACCGGTCTCAGTAACTCCTGTGTGTGCCATATCCATGCTGGTTTTATATACAGAAAGGACCTGACCCCAGCCTGCTCTTGCATGCCTCAAGTAGATATGACATGTTCCCCATCCTTTTGACTGTGCACAGGAAGTTATGGTTGAAATTGCACAAATCAGCTCATATACTTGTCCACAGGTTGAATTTATTACAGATATCAATGCACTCCTTTATGGAAAAAATAAGAAAATAAAATTCTTTCAGAGATCAATGTCAAGGTGAAGCTGAGATAACTAGAATGTGAAAGCCATAATAGCTTCTGATGCATTTCTGCTATCTAAACCTTGAAGTTGTTTCTTTTTAAAATTACTTTTTGAAAGCTTGGCCTATTGGCCCTCTCACACAACATATGATCAAAGGCACCAACATCACCTCTGTGCCTCCAGTGGCTCGCAAGACTTTAAAATACAGCATGTCATGCTGCTGTGAGATAATGAGCATCTGTTGCATATATTTTCATCTATAACTGGTTGTCTTCTTTCAATTTAACAAGACATCTAAAGCTGCCAGGCATTTGTGAACTCCATTATGAGAAACATTTTGTTTACAGGCTATAGAATAAAATCCAATACATACATTAAGTGTTTACATGCAATATATATATATATATATATATATATATATATATATATAATGTCACATATTGCGTAAGGTGACCAATTTCCCTTAAGTTCATCATAGTTTTATAACAGACTATATCCACAATGTTCCAATTCCGCTGGATGTCACTCTTTTCGGATGTCCCGTCACCTTCTGCTTCCGAATTTTAAACTCCAGTCGATTTCTGATGACTATGGTTAACTGCTCCTCAGATCTCTGCAGGGTAAATCCAGACAGCTAGCTAGACTATCTGTCCAATCTGAGTTTTCTGTTGCACGACTAAAACAACCTTTGAACGTACACATGTTCCACCAAAACAAGTTCCTTCCAGAGGCTATTTTGCAGCGGCACCGGGTCTCCGCTCGGCGCTTAGCACCACCCATGACGATTGTGATTGGTTTAAAGAAATGCCAACAAACCAGAGCACGTTTTTCTCCCATCCTGGTAATGCTGTGTGGACTCACCATACCCTCCTCCACAGTGCTGTTGAGGAAGGTCTGGCAATATAAGACTATATAACAGTTAATATCAAATTAGCACAAACATGTGTTTGGTTTGGCATTGTCTGTCTTTTGCTGAAGACCCAAATTAACTGACTCACCCAGACAGCTATAAACCTCACTGGAACATGGAAGCAACATTCACTCCACTTTCCCTCTGCAAAAAACATTAATCAGACATTCAGAGAAGATAATAGAAGACCTTACTCCCATTTAATTTTGCTCCTTTGGCACATTGAACAGCTGTCATTATTTGTACTCCCAACAGTAGCCCTCTTCTGTTATATGTAGACACGCAAATGTGTGAATAGATAGGTGGATATGAATGTGAGCAGAGATATGTGTCATATACTGTATAAATATATATGCCAATTTAAATGCATACATTGTCTCAGGCTTTTCTTTATTAATGTTCATAGCTTTTAATCAGATAATGCTACAGATGTTTGCTAGCAAACGATTTACACATTATTAATGTCTTTATGAGCTAAGACATCTTTAATTGTAATGCTGCAAACCAATTTAGTAAATCCCTAGCTTAAAGCAAGCTAGTAAGAAGAACTTTACGCCCAGACTTGATGATGGGTTTACGAATAGATGGTGCAACCGAATCCAGTAGAGTCCACTCAAACTACGTCATACATTTCAGGATCCTCCTAATCTATCTAGCTCTTGTAAATAAGTGTCTAAACATGACTTGATGATTTTTAAGCTACTCTGTGAGAACCCCAACAATTCATTAATTACAGCTTACAAAAGTCTCTTGTGTCAAGGTGTGGCGGAATTTTAAAGAAGTCTTACAAAAATAACGTAAATTACTATTAGACTGTCACAATAGATGACGGAAATGAGAGGAAGCCTTTGTGGAAGGAATTCATGAAAGCAAGGACATCCCAAAGAATGGATTAGCTCCGACCTTGTGCAGTGATGGAAGACAGCATGTTTTTTTTTCTTCTTTTCAAATATAATGGACAGGTGTTGTACTCCATGTACAATAATAATAACTTTATTTGTATAGCATCTTTAAAAACAACAGCTTACAAAGTGCTTAAAGCGTAACTCTCGCCAAAATGCAACCTAGGGCCTTTTTGTGAATGTACCTGAGTCAAACTTTTGTTTAAAAGCATAATGACGGAAGCGCCACTTTTAAGATTTACCGTATTCTCATTTTTCAGTCAAATGGCCTTTTGAATGGGAGAGCTAGGGGCACTTCTATGATAGCATCAAAATCACTATTTTTAAAACACTACGAAGGCTCGACACAAGATGAAACTTTGCTCGAAGTATCACCAGGGGCTCTACACATGAACTCAAGCACTGAGAACATTGTTTGTGTACACAAACTCTTTTTGACTGGCGAGATAGCAGCGACCAGAGACACTAACAGCTACAGTGAGTTGTTAAAACCTTTCTTTTCAGTAAACTCTATGTACACAAACAATGTTCTCAATGCTCGAGTTCATGTGTAGAACCTCTGGTAATACTTTGAGCAAAGTTTCAGTGTTTGTGGTGTTTTAAAAATAAGTGCCCCTAGCTCTCCCATTCAAAAGGCCATTTGACCGAAAAACAAGAATACGGTAAATCTAAAAAGTGGCGCTTCCGTCCTAATTATGCTTTTAAACGAAAGTTTTACTCGGGTACATTCACAAAAAGACCCTAGGTTGCATTTTGGCGAGAGTTACACTTTAAACAGAAGAAACAAAAGCATAAACACCATAAATATACACAGCACATCAATACACAATGAACAAAGAAAAGGCAAAAGGATAAAAAGATTTTTAAAAAAAGGACAGCATCACATAAAAACAAGTCTATAAAAATGTGTTTTAAGAAGTGACCAAAAAGAAGTCACTGATTCAACAAGCCTTATCTCCTCGGGCAGGTCGTTCCAAAGCCAAGGTTCCCTGATCGAGAAGGCACGATCACCTCTGGTTACAAGCCTCGACCTTGGAACGGTTAAAAGGGCCCTTCCCAAGGATCTAAGTATCCGAACCGGCTCGTATGGGACAAGCATCTCCAAGATGTAGTCGGGGCCCAGACCGTGACGAGCCTTAAAAGTGATCAGTAAAATCTTAAAATCAATTCTAAAATGGACAGCAAGCCAGTGAAGTGAAGCTAGGATTGGAGTAATGTGTTGCCTTCTGTTAAACCAGTAAGAAGCCTGGCTGCTGAGTTTTGAACCAGCTGGAGGTGGAATAGTGATTTGTGGTTGATGCCAGTTAAAGGAGAGTTGCAGTAATCTAATACAGGAAAAAATTAGGGCATGGACTACATTTTCCGGATTGTGCTGTGACCGTATGCTTTTTATTTTGGAAATGGTTCTGATATGGAGGAAGCAGGACTGCACAACTTTACTGATATGTGGGGTGAAGGTGAAGTCTGAGTCAAAAATGACACAAGTTTCTGGCAGTGGATTTGGTATTACTGGATAGTGGACCAAGGCTGATGGGACTAGGGATGGTGTTAGGTGGATTGAACAGTATTATTTCAGATTTGGAGATGTTAAGTTGGAGAAAGTTATGGGCCATCCAGCGGTTCACATCTCTTCTCCGCTTCTCGGATTGTTTGGTGTCAGTGGGAGGTAAATCTGTGTGTCGTCAGCATAGCAAAGAAAATAAATAGTATGCTGCTGGAGAATTTGGTGGAGTGGAAGCATATAAATAGAGAATAAAATTGGACCTAAAATGGAACCCTGCAGTACACCATAGGCTATTTGAGTTGTAGAGGAAGAGTTGTTGCCTATGGTGACTGCACAGGTTCTGTTAAAAAAGTAAGAAATAAACCAACCAAGTACAGTGTCCCTGATACCAACCCAAAGTTTAAGACTAGAAGAATTAAAATTGTCCTCTCTCCTCTGTCAGCGGTTAAAAAGCAGGTTGTTGGTTACTTTAAAGAGGGTCGTTTCAGTGCTGTGTAAAGCTTTAAAATCAGATTGAAATTTCTTGAATACATTTCTGTGTGCCATAAAAGACAAAAGTTGGAGAGAGACCACTTTTTCTAAAGCTTTTGATAAAAAGGGAAGTTGCATTCAATTCTGTGGATGTCACAAATACATCAGATAAGTGAGAAGAATCCGTTTATTCCAAAATGCTTCTTTGGTTTAGCAAAACTCCCATGCGCATGCATGTCTTTCAAAATTGCGTCATCATTGAACTTTACCACCTGGAATGAGTGTTTGAAAATAATTTTCCCATACACAATCTGCAGCTGTCCTTGTGTCCTTCGGTTTTTGTACATCATTCAGCTGCTATTTTGATAGCCGAGGACAAAAATCCATGCTCTGCCAGTATGCTTCTGTATGAAAGACTAACACATGAGGAGCAAGGCGAGGCAATGCGGCCTCTGAGCTGCTTTGAGAGAATGTAATTTGAAGATTGTGAAGTGGCATGACGGTGCTACTTCTGAAAGAAAATAAATTTATAATCCATATTTCATCAATGCGGCTTACCTTATAAATCCTTGGGGTGTGTTTCTCTTTTCTTTTTGCATTTCCTTATGTTACCATACCAATGGGCATGTTGTATAGCACAGAATAAGGGAGCAACAGCAGCGACATTCATCCAAGGGGCTGATCCTCTGATGACATGCTCTGGCAGAAAGAATCAGATGTTTGCCGCAACCCCATAATCTAGCGGCATGCGTTCCTCTCACATGTTTATGGATGTGGAGCAAATGAGATTGGAGATGGTACAGAGGGATAGAATCAGAGGATAAGCTCTGGCTGTACTGCAGTCTGTGAAATCCAACATGTATTTCCAGTGGTAATCTACATGGTTCATCCTCCGGCACTCTGCTGGTTGAGCCACAGAGGGAAAGATGTACACACTACGTCATGCCCTTCTTTTTTTTTTCATGAGATCATATAACCATTAGTTAAAACCAACACACACTGTCAAAGGGGTTAGGCCATTGGAGCCAGTAATCTCTGTTGACACACTGGGGAGCTGAGGATGTCAAGACTGTCAGGTTGCCCAACACTCCCGTCTTGATGCTTTCTTAAACCCCCGCACCTCCATCAACCCCACCCTCCCAGATTACAAAACAGTTTTTGGATAATAAAAATGTATCTGGTAATAAATTACTTTTTAAATTTAGAGAGTTCATTTTCTCAATAAATTGGGGGTAATTAGAGAAACATATGAGACAAAGGCCCCTAAAGATAATAGTAATAATCCATTCATATGTCATAAAACCAAATAATGATAAGTCCTGTCTCCTAGCAACACAGAAAATATTTTAAAAAAAGTAATAATTAAATATTAGCAATCACTTGAGGCAGTACCAAATTAGATTTTTACTGATGTGCAGGTTCACTTCACTTTTGTTCAGATTGTTCAGCTCTCTGTTTTAAGGCCCTTGGTTCTGTTTACTGTGTTCTTTGATTCACCTCAGAACAATATGTAAAATAACGTGAATGTTTTTTTTAACTTATATGAGATACTGACACCACAGAACCAGCACATTGAGATTTAAGGGTATGCTGTCATTGTACCTGGATATTGTTCCTTTCTGTCATCAATGAATAAAACTCATATGAAATCAATATACTTCTGAGTGATGGATACATTTTGGAGGCAGTCAGCTGGTAGTACCTTGAGTCAAAAAAATGTGTAGCTGCTATTAGCTGTTATGCTGCACACAGATGAAAGCAACTTTCTGATGATATTAAATGAACCCCAACTCTAGCCACTTTCAAATCTAATTCAACAAACAACAATCAACTCTGCTGTTCTCTCGTACCTATTATTGATTGAATATATTTACTGTACTTTTCTTTCCCTTGTTGTAATTTGGAGCAATTACTGCACTGTCACTGCACTCAAACTATATGCTGGTCTTTTTTAAATATGCCATTTTAGTCTATTATAACTGGTTTCCCCCCTTGGAATGGCCTGTTTGAAACTTCCCTGGCCTTGCATGATTTTCATTGTAATAATAGGGCATAATAGGCATTAAAATAGGGCATGTATGGGTCAGTATTGCATACTTTATTTTATTCTTGTCGTCCTGCGTGACTTAGTTGTCAATGTCACTCTGCCGGGCTGTGATGAAGACAGATTTAGCTCAGAAGTGTGAGATTGGCCATGTCAGTTTAGCTACATAAGAGGTGCCACTGCTCTGAAATACATCAATGTCGGACTCCTTCACTAATCTCAGGTCTCCACAGCTTGCTCACTCATCATCGTCATCATCTGCATTTGTTTGCAAAGTTTTTCCACGTCAGGTTGTGTCTCCCAGCAACACAAAACAAAAGATGTATAACCTCCTGTCAAACGATTAATCAATACTTGTTTCAGCACTACTATTTTGGAATCGGGACACTAGACAGATCTCCCCACTCATCCTGACATTTATTATATTTGGATTGTCACGAAAGGACCATCAATCATTCATTCAACCACACAGAAGGGTTAGGGTATGGGTAAGTGATCAACGTTATATAATGACTTGATGAGATTATTTGTAATGACAATTGTGACAATATCTCCATGCATAGTGTTGGAGTACATTTATCTAGTATATGACCATTGTTGTAACTCAGAACAATATGAATTCACAGTTTGAAATAATAAGTGGCCTGTACCACTCAAGTATACTTCTTTCCAGGAGTGCAGTGACCTCAGAAATGCTTTCATTGGCGAGTACATTGTTGAGAGTGGGTTTGAATGGATGTATTCAAAGCTGTGGCCTTGGAATCTAAAGAGGTGGGCAGAAAAAATAAAGATGCTAGGAATATAACAGGATGCTACACTACATATGTCTGCACTAATCAAGACTATATTTAGCATCTCTGAGTGTAAAATACGCTTTTGCTTCTGGCATTAAAAACAATTAATCGTAAAAGGAAAAGAGCATTTTCAGAAAAATTAAAGGTATGGGCAATGTCATGTCAACTTTTACCTTGGTCTCGTTTTTGGTTTTGTAGCCCGTGTGAGGTGATTTGGGTGTGAGTGAGTCACAGAGTTTATGAATGGCGGGCTGGGTTTATAAACCTCCACCAGCCCTGGACACATGAGTTTGAAGGCCACTTGTCTCTGCTGTCTGTCACGTATTCACATGCAGGAAGGTCTGACAGCCTCAGCATCTGTACTTTTCACCCTGGAGGGCATGGGAGCGCAAAAACAGCTCTTCATCATGAGGTCCTTCTTCCTACTACTCTTCACCCTGTTGTTGGTGTCCCATGGATCGTCAGCAGTCATCACAGGGGTAAGTGAGAGTAAACAGGTAGATACCACAGGGGTGTGATGGGAATATGTAAGTACTTGTTTTAAAAATATATATTTTCACAAAGGAAAATGTTGCCTGACGTGTACTGCTTAATTTATATTTTTTGGTCTGAAGGGCAAACATTTAGCATAAGTTATAACCAATAAAAATGCTTTGTTATATTTTAACACTACAAATGGAGGATACTTTGGTATGAAATTAAGCTCTCAAAATGCAAAAGAAACAGAAAGAAAATTCAATATTGTAGTAAAAAACATACATCAAATAAGTATATAAAGTGACAGTAAAGGACAACAAAACTTTTATGTGTGCGTGTATTGCACACATCATTTTATGATATTTATTTTATGATGATATGATATTTTATTTTACATTTATTTATGATTAGACCAAAGACTCATTGTCACATTTATCTTCATCAAATGATTCTCCAAATAATTATATAGGCTATAAGTATTTGAATTTTACTGTGCTTTTACTGTGATGGAAATTACTCATTTGTTAGTATAATGCAGTTTTTTTTAGTTTACTTTTAAAGAGACTTACTAAAAAAACACACATATATATATATATATATATATATATATATATATATATATATATATATATATATATATATATATATATATATATACACACATTATTTTCTTAAATTTCTCTCTGGAATTTGATGCCACACATACAGCCAGTATGTGAGGCTTTTTATATTGTAAAAGCATGAAGAGCTATTATAATGTAAAAGTAGAAGTGCAGTATATCTATTAATTTATTCACATCAATGTATAACAACCCACCAGTGAAGTTGCAAATTCTTTTGAATGATTTCCCTTTCCAGATCAGGATTTACATAATTCTATGAGCATAAATCATGGCCATAACCTGCTAATAAAACAGCCATCCCTGTCACAACAACCCTCTGGTCGCTAATGTGAATTGAAAGAGGAGCATGCAGCCATAAAACAGAAAGTGATTTTCATCCACGTCTGTCACATGAAATCACTTCTGTTCCTCTTCATTGCGTTTCCTTCATCTCATCCAATGCGAGAACTGTCACTCAGCTTTTCAGCCACACACTCAATCAATAAATTACTACCAATCCTGAGGTGTTTTGTTGAGGTATGATATGTTTGACAGTGTAATAACACTGTGCCATAATATACTGTTAATGTAACAGCATGTTTGCAGTATTTTGTGCTGCTAATACATTTCTTATCCATCACAAAAGTTCACAACCACATGCATGTTCCTGTTAATATCATAATAATAATGAGTAGTTGGCTGTTCATTTGCAGTCATTTTTTTTACATGTTCGAAATAAAGCCTTCATCCATTTATTCAATAGGACCACATTTCATTTGAAAGAATTTGCAAACCTGAAGGTGAAATGGTCTCATAATATAACGGTGATGTTACTGTAACAGATAGTAACAGTCACAAAGGTAATAATGAGTACATATTAATAAGGAAGTCATTACATTAACTAGTGTACATCACAGGGGTAATTATTATCTGGAAGTTGTTATTATAGATTTAAATGGTGGTGACAACTTACTTCATGTCCATAAAATTATTCATTCTTTTGGTCTAAGTCATTGCGTAATATGCCTAATTAATTCACAGCATCTCAACTGTTTGTGTGTGTGTGTGTGTGTGTGTGTGTGTGTGTGTGTGTGTGTGTGTGTGTGTGTGTGTGTGTGTGTGTGTGTGTGTGTGTGTGTGTGTGTGTGCGTGTGTGCGTGTGTGTGTGTGTGTAGGCCTGTGAGAAGGACTCCCAATGTGGAGAAGGCATGTGTTGTGCAGTGAGTCTGTGGATCCGCAGCCTGCGTATATGCACGCCCACGGGACAGGAAGGAGACGACTGTCACCCTATGAGCCACAAGGTGAAATCGTCGACAGGCGTAGCCTACTGTCATCTCATCTGTGAAGTGTCCCACGTCATTGATTTGTCTCCATACAGTGTTGTCATGGCAGTGATGCTTTCAAAGCACCTCGACCCTCACATTCAAAATTCACAAAAGAGGCCAGAAAAAAAAAACTATGTGTAAGAAGAAGTTAACAAGAACAATCCTGGGACTGCAAAGTCAACTGACATTTCACCACCTTCCATTGCATCCATTATGCTTGATGAAAATAAAAAAATGAATCTCATATCAAAGGTGTCTCTCTTTCTGCTTCCAGGTTCCTTTCAGTGGGAAAAGACTCCACCATACTTGCCCCTGCCTGCCCAACCTGTTGTGTATCACCACAGAGGAGGGGAGATCCAAATGTCTCCCACCATACAACTATTCTGATTTCTACCTCTGAGGACACTTACAGTTACACTGTTTGCCGCTCGCACTGTTCTGCCTTTAAAGAGCCAGTTTGTTTTTGTTTTTAAATTTGATTTTGAATAAAGAGATATATTTAACAATGCATCCATCATTTGGTTCAGGTTGAATTTACTATATATTGAAAGGATAATGCCCCTTTGAATTTTAGAACCAATTCTATATTTAATACAATGCCAGATGGGAAAAGATGACTGCTCCCTGCTCAAAATGATGAGAGTTGTGTTGCAAAAGAAAATAAGGTGTGTTTCTCTTCATGTTTCCCTAGAGGGCAGCTGGAAGCTCACCAAAGCTAGACTACGACAGAACACCGTGAGACAGCATGTTTCATTTAAAATCAAGATCATTCCTATTACCAAATACAAATGAAGAAGTCTTGTTTCCATGTGTATTTTGATTGCAAACATCTTAAAATGTATATCAATTATATTGATTAAAATCAAATTAATCAGAGAAACCATTCAATGTGAGCCCCTGTGAGATGTATGTATCATACACAATGCAACATATCTATTTTCAAATGTATTCACTGACAAATAAACATGCCATGTGCAGAGGTAAAGGAAAATCCAAGTTTGTAAAGTGGCAAAGTTGTGTATGTTTAAGTAAAAAAGTAAGTATATGGAGCGGTCTTGTACTACAACCCCAAATCAGAAAAAGTTGGGACAGTATGGAAAACACAAATAAAAAAAGAAAGTAGTGATTTCTAAATGTACTATGGCTTGTATTTCATTGCAGACAAAACAACAGCACCTAATTTAATGTGTTCCTCATGATTTTTATTGTTTGTTTTTTTCAAAAAAACAAAATTCCTATTTTGGTTCTTGCAACACATTTCAAAAAAAGTTGGAACAGTAAAGCATTTACCACTTGGTAATGTTGCCATTCCTTTTCACAACACTTAAAAGACGTGGGACTAAAGACACCAAGTGATGAAGTGTTTCAGGTGTAATTTTGTTCCATTCTTGCTGCAAACAAGTCTTAAGGTGGACAACAGTACGGGTTCTTCGTTGTCACATTTTGCGCTTCAAAATGCGCCACACATTCTCTATTGGAGACAGGTCGGGACTGCAGGCAGGCCAGTCAAGTACCCGTATCCTCTTCCTCCGCAGCCAGGACTTTGTAATGTGTGCAGAATGTGGTTTTGCATTATCTTGTTGAAATATGCATGGACGTCCCTGGAAAAGATGTCTTCTTGAAGGCAGCATATTGTGCTCCAAAATCTCTATGTACTTTTCAGCATTAATGGTGCCATCACAGAAGTGCAAGTTACCTTTGCCAAGGGCACTGACACAACCCCATACCATGACAGACCCTGGATTTTGGACTTGTTGCTGGTAACAGTCTGGATGATTCTTTTCTTCTTTGGTCCGGAGCACACAGCGTCCATTTCTCCCAAAAAATACCTGAAATACTGATTCATCTGACCACAGTACACGTTTCCACTGTGTGATCGTCCATCCCAGATGCCTTCTGGACACTGTTAACATAGGGCTTCCTTTTGGCACAGTACAGTTTTAACTGGCATTTGTGGCTGTAACTACGTATTGTGGTACTTGACAAAGGTTTGCCAAAGTAGTCCTGAGCCCATGTTGTGATATCGCTTATAGATGAATGACGATTCTTGATGCAGTGCCGCCTGAGGGCTCGGAGATCACGGTTGTTCAGCTTAGGCTTGCGCCCTTGTCCTTAACGCACTGAAATTCCTCCTCATTCCTTGAATCTTTTAATTATGTTATGCACTATTGAAGGTGAAATAAGCAAATGTCTTCCTATCTTTCTTTGAGGAACATTGTTTTTAAACATTTCAATAATTTTCTCACTTATTTGTTGGCAAACTGGCGATCCTCGGCCCATCTTTGCTCCTAAAGGACTAGACCTTTCTTGGATGCTGCTTTTGTATCAAATCATAATTACAATCTCCTGTTGACATCACCTCCTGTTGACATCACTTTCAAATCACATCATTATTTAACCAATTTACCTGATTACTAGCCCTAAATTGCTCCTGTCCCAACATTTTTTTGGAATGTGTTGCAGGTCTGAATGACAGGAAAGGATGTAGCCTATATTTACAAATGAAATTAAGTTGACCAGACAAAACATGAAATATTTTGTGTTCACATTGCAATGAAATACAAGTCAAAGTACATTTAGAAATCACTACTTTCTTTTTTTATTTGTGTTTTTCATACTGTCCCGACTTTTTCTGATTTGGGGTTGTAGTACAAGACCGCTCCATATACTTACTTTTTTACTTAAACATACACAACTTTGCTTCCAGCTGCCCTCTAGGGAAACATGAAGAGAAACACACCTTATTTCACTGGTGGTGACATGCTAAGTCACATGCAAGTTGTGTGTTTTTAGAGTTGATGTAATTACCTGTATATGCTGCCTTTAAACAGGTGGTTTGATGGTTTCATCTGGCTATAACATGAGAAAATGATAGGGTGATTTTTTTTCTTTTTACAATTTTTGACATTTTATAGAATGATTAATAATTTATTTGAGAAATAAACAGCAGTTTAATCAATATTAAAACAATCATTAGTTTCAACCTTTAACTCTTACTTACACTAAAGTCTTTTTACAGGTGTTGAGGAGGAGTACTTCTGAAAATGTAAAAAAACTAAAAATAAATAGTTGTATAAGGCCTTTTGTGGCTGAAGAGGGAGCTGCGTGAAATCAGATAGATGTCCTCAAGTTTATGTCACTGGAGTCAGTCGTTTGAGGCTGAAGACACAAGACTAGAAGACTACAAGTTTGAAAATGAAAAGAAAAAATAAAACTGGGTGGGGGGAAAGGTTAGACCAGACCTCTGTATACTGTAGACCACTCCTCATCTCTGCTTGATGGTTGTGGCTTGATCAGTGGTGATTTTAGACCCTTTTTAGGGGTGCTCAAGACTGTAACCCAGTCAAGGAAAGTTTTATTTTTTTTATTTATTGTTTACACCTCATTATCATTTCATTTGATTCTGGTAGTCTATAAAGTAACTTTTGTAGTTTTTTCACATGTTCAATATTTTGCATTTATCTTATACTGTTGTAATAATAAATACATATATTCATTGTTATCTAGTGAAATTACTGATTTAGCCGAGAGGGGGGGGGGGGGGGTCACACTTTTTCAAGGCACTGTATCAGTGTCACATTCTCATTAGAGGCTGAGCCTCCATAAAGGTTGGATCCTAGAATCACCCCTGGGCTTGATGCTACATTAGCTGCTACTAGTATAACACACCCAAATCTTCAAATAAATTGTTATTTGCATTTTGGGTAACGTAGGCGGCAAGTTTTGACAAGGAACCTGCTGTGGTTTGTTTGGTAGCTTTAAAGCTAATCTAAAAAAAACACTTAAGAATCTCTAAACAATGCATGCACACTGTTAGTTAATCACTCCTAACTACTTTAAGTCTCACTCTTCTCTCTCGTGTGTGTGTGTGTGTGTGTGTGTGTGTGTGTGTGTGTGTGTGTGTGTGTGTGTGTGTGTGTGTGTGTGTGTGTGTGTGTGTGTGTGTGTGTGTGTGTGTGTGTGTGTGTGTCTACAGATGTAAATTAGCCTAAGGCTAACTTTGGGTGTAATGCATCAAATGGTTACATTTATGTTTTAATTGCACATTGTCCCTTACAAATAAAATTGAAATTGAACAATAATGCTTGCAATAAAGGGTTATCCCTGGTTCTGCTGTGTTAATTCTGATCCCTGGTGTGCAATGTTAAATTGGTGGAGTAATCCTTGGTTTGATCATTTCCTAGAAAGTAAAGTTAATAACTTTGGATACCTGACCGAGCCTAACCTTATCAGACCATACTGTTTTATATTTAAAAAAGCATACTTTTCCAACTGTTCAAATTGTGTTTTAGGAAAAGCCAGTGAGGAGGACAGAGGTCAGTGTATTTGCTTCGTGGCCAAAAAGACTAAAAAGGTCAATAAAAGAGCCAGCAGTAAAAGTCGAGCAACAAGAGTCATATTTCTCCAGCATCACAACGGAGCCTGCGTGCCCTGAAGACAACACGATGTACCAAAACTACCCGACCTGCATTTGCATGAGAGCACGTGCAGGTGAGGAGCTTCGAGCAGCTGAGGAGCCACAGCAATTACACCATCAGACGTGAGCACGCTGCTAGCAGAGCACAGCCAGCTGTCAGGAACAAGCGAGTGGGCATGTTGTGATGCTAATGGTTATGGATGCACTGAGGGCAGACAGTGTGTTGAGCTTGGCATCGTATGGCAGATCAGAGCGCTCAAAACACCTCACTAAATCACAGTGATTAAAGTGTGTACTGAGAGAAGCCTTAGCGGTTTGGTGTAACAGAGGCCAATGCCAATGAATGTAACCACAATTAGCGGAATCAATAGGCTGCTACTGGCTTAAGGAGATTGGAGGGGATTGGGGTTTGAGGGAGTTTGATTAAAAAGCAGGTGCCAGGCAGACGGCCTACTGAAACAAATCTAATTAGCTGTGAGTGCTCTGTTGAGAAAGAAAAATTGGTTACACTTTACTTGAAGGTTTCTACATAAGAGTGACATGACACTGTCATGAACATGTCATAAACATTATAAACAAGTCATAAACGTTTATGATATAACGCTTCTTTTAGTAAGTGTCATTTGTTTTTTGTCACGACAAGTTATGGTTAGGGTTCATGTGTCATGACAGTGTCATGTCACTCTCATGTAGGTACCTTCAAGTAAAATGTTACCGAAAAATCAAACATCTAACTTTTTATCTAAGAACCTACAAGCGGTTCACATTGTATTTCTGGTCACATTTTATTGCTAGCCAGGAACGCCAGCTAGGAAAAATGTCAGGTTAAGGTTTGGTGTCAGGATCAAAGAGCAAAGGTGTCCTTCGAATCTTCCCTTTAAAGGAGAACTCTGGCCAATTGTTACGGTAATCTTGCTATAAATAACTATGCGAGACCTGTCTATAGAAAAAAAACGAGCTAAATCGGTGCTAGCAACACGGAGCTGCTGCAGCTAATGCCCACAGCTCCCACTTAGCTAAAATGGCAGTTATGGGGCATAAGATAAATAGTGCCTTTGTGTATCTTAACAGACACAAAATGCAATTAAAATGTCTGTGTAACATGAACATGGCCCTTACACGACAACAAGATGCATTTTCAGCATTCACCTACCCTGTTAGCTGCTAGCTAGCTGTCCTCTGGGATGACTGAGTGTGTACAGTCAGGCTTCGGTGATAATTATCATGCAGCAGTTCTGTGTGTATTTGTAGCATATATATGGATATATATGATATATATCCATTTTGTGTGTGATCCATCTGGCGTTGGAGAGTAAGGAGTCTTGGCTGTGGGGATCGGTGTGGTAGTTTCCGACCGGCGGCGTTGCTTCTGCTTCCTCCCCGTCCTCGTGACTTGCCGTGGCCAACAAAAATCCCACGGGACTGGATGTCCTCCGGAGGACCGGTCATGCGTTCGCGGCGAAACATTTTAGTTTATTTCCCCCTCAAAAATAGGTAATTGAGCGCTGTAATGGTTATGAGCATATTAGTGACTATTAGGGTTTAATCTCGGGAAACCTGATCAAGACTACTTCCCGATTCCCGGGAAAGGTTATGACGGAAAATAAAATAAAAAACACAAGGAGTGCGTGTCTATTGTTGTAATACGGTAACGTTGATGCAGGCGACGGTGCCATACCGTAGCTACGGTAATACAGGCTCACTAAATCCATTCACTTGCAACAGTTGTTTGATGCTGTTAGTATTAGTCAGGCTACATCTGTGGAGGTGGAGAGAGCATTTTCTATCTGCAGCCAATTTGTCACGAAAATCCGCCTGAGCTTAGAGTCTATCAACGCTCTCTGCTTTTTGAAAGCACACTTCCAGAAGAAAAAGAAAGAAGGGCAGGGTGAGAATTCATTGTGAACTAAAAGAAATATGTAGCCTAAGTTGTCACGAGTTCAATGCAATGCTGATATTGTGGCAGAGTGTTTAGGTTTTTTTTTTTTTTCAAATCAGTTTTACATATGACCCTGTCTTTTTGCAGTGCACAGTTGTACATTTCTGTGGGTCGTTTTCTTTAATTTAGTTACTTTAGTTAACTTGTATGTGTTTGAAAGAGAATTATGCCTGCCCTGCCCAAATAAAGAAATATTTGGTTAACTTTGAGTGATTATTCCCGTTTGCAGCCACTTACACATCTCAACAGCTACAGAATGGATTTCGTTTAACAGAATGGATTAGCTAAAAAAAAAGAAAAAAGAATGGATTAGGAATCATTCAGTGGTTTACTTTAGCAGATTTCGTTAGTTTTTATAATGGAGTTCTGTAAAATATTGGTTTTATAAGGGTTGCCTAGATTTTCAGAAGACAAGTCCCAGACATTCCACCTGGCATTTCATTATTAGTGCTGCAGCAGATGTCACGCTGCAGCACGCAGCTCACTTGATCACGTAGCAGAATTGATCATTGCAAAATGTGTTGATGATGGACATCAACTGTATTCTTTTGCCCTAATAATGATACAAATAATACAACCCCAAATCAGAAAACAAATGAATACGTGAGAAAATTATTGAAATGTTTAAAAACAATGTCCCTCAAAGAAAGATAGGAAGACATTTGCTTATTTCACCTTCAATAGTGCATAACATAATTAAAAGATTCAAGGAATGAGGAGGAATTTCAGTGCGTTAAGGACAAGGGCGCAAGCCTAAGCTGAACAACCGTGATCTCTGAGCCCTCAGGCGGCACTGCATCAAGAATTGTCATTCATCTATAAGCAATATCACCACATGGGCTCAGGACTACTTTGGCAAACCTTTGTCAAGTACCACAATACGTAGTTACAGCCACAAATGCTGGTTAAAACTGTACTGTGCCAAAAGGAAGCCCTATGTTAACAGTGTCCAGAAGCGCCATCGACTTCTCTGGGCTCGGAGGCATCTGGGATGGACGATCACACAGTGGAACTATGTAAAATATCAGTTTTCAGATTTGGGAGCGCATATTTGAATGACAACAAAAAAAAACAGCCGGGAAAAAAACAAAAAAACATCCCAAAAAATTTTCCCAGGATTCCCGGGAATTCCCGGCTGTTTTTTTGTTTTGTTTTTTAGCCCAAGTAATCAATCTCATCAATCAATCTGATTTATCAAATTTTCGGGGAAAATATTAAACCCTAGTGACTATGTAACTACATGGAAATGGGCAGAATTATGTCTGTGTCTTGTTCACTAAAATAGTGTTACAGACGGCTCGCTGTAGTCTCATGCTGAAGTCCCGTGGGATTGTTGTCGGCCGTGGCAAGCGAGGAGGGCGGGGAGGAAGCAAAAGCAAGGCCGCCGGTCGGAAACTACCACACCGATCCCCACAGCCAAGACTCATACTCTCCAACGCCAGATGGTTCGCACACAAAATGGATATACAGTATATCAAAGCTGAGCTACAAATACACACTGCATGATGATTATCACCGAAGCCTGACTGTACACACTCAGTCATCCCAGAGGACAGCTAGCTAGCAGCTAACAGGGTAGGTGAATGTTGAAAACGCATCTTGTTGTCGTGTAAGGGCCCTGTTCATGTTACACAGACATTTTAATTGCATTTTGTGTCTGTTAAGATACACAAAGGCACTATTTATCTTATGCCCCATAACTGCCGTTTTAGCTAAGTGGGAGCTGTGGGCATTAGCTGCAGCATCTCCGTGTTGTTAGCACCAATTTAGCTCGGTGTTTTTCTATAGACAGGTCTCGCATAGTTATATTTAGCAAGATTATCGTAACAATTGGCCGGAGTGCTCCTTTAACCTGATGTTAAACACATACAAAGAATTAAGAAGGAATACAAGGAAGCCTGTATGGATTTTAGATATATATGAGGTCATCAGTTCCCCTGAACCCCGACCAAAAGAATCCAGTTTAAAATTCTCCTCATCATCACCTACAGTACAAAGCCCTCCACAACATCGCCCCCTACTACCTCACTGAGGTTATTATTAATGCACCTCTAATCTCCATCTTATTTTAATATGATGATGATTTTTCATATTTGTTATGCAATTAACTGTTGATTTATATTTGATTTCCCAAAATGAAGGTCTAAATGCTAAACACCTTCTCTACACTGACAATAATTTATATATTGAGTCTAATAGTAATGAAATCCGCCTAAATACCGACCACATGCACATTTTTAATGGTCGAATCTAACAAACCCTCTTGGTTACTGGGCACTGCCAATTTTACACATGAAGTTCACTTTACTCAGTTTACTTGTCAAAAGTAGTTCTATTCAGTCTTTGAAAACAGATGTATTATTGTCTTGTGGCTATGGAGATGCTTTTTCAGGTCTACAAAATAACCCTCGAGACTAATTTAAACACAAAGTGAGTATTACAAACTGAAAGTGTGGGGTTTGAACAAATTGGGCATTTGGATGCCATCCAGTTGCTTTATGGGAAATGTAGGATTTGGAGCTTGACCCTTTCTAAAGATTAAAAATCAAGATTCTGGTTCCACTGCTTCAATTCCGACCATTCTTCTTTTAATCTGTCTCTTGTGAGTCCTACAACTTTATGGAAGAGCAATTCTAAATTGCTGGAGTGCCCTTATAAAAACTCTAAAGCCCCAGAATAAATACCAAAGACATGACCGTTTCCTATGGCCCGATAAAGAAATCCACACTAGAAACACGAAGATAATAATGTCTGTATTGATTAAGCAACCCCTTTATTCAAATATGGGGTGCAACTCTCACTTTTCCTCAAGTGGAAAATCTTTAAACATGTACAGTATGTGGCCAGGTAAGCTCAGTTGGTAGAGCACATATATAGAGGTTTACTCCTCAACGCAGTGGCCGCGGGTTCGACTCTGAGCTGTGGCCCTTTGCTGCATGTCATTACCCCCCCTCTCTCCCCTTTCATGTCTTCATCTGTCCTGTGGAAATAAAGGCCTAAAAGTGCCCAAAAAATAATCTTTAAAAAAAAGGGAAATTAATATGACTGTTTTTTTAGGTGAAAAAAACACATAAAAGGCCTCATGGCAAAGGTTAAAAATGCCCCCCAAAAATAATAATCTTTAAACATGTACAGTATGTCAGCCTCACCATTTCAAAACCAAAGCAACAATCTTACGCCTGTTCTCATGGGATTTAAAAACAGATTATAGAACCCAAACAATGTATCATCCATTTTCTTATTTATTTACTAAGAAATACAAACAATGCAAACATCCTTTCCAAAGCACCAAATTGTTAATATTTCCATATCAGTAGAAAAAGAATGCTATCTGTATATCCACACGGGAATGCGAATGAACCCATTTCTCAACACAGCTGACCCATGAAGAAGAAGAACAACTTGCAAAATACCTTTAAACAAAACACCTTTTCAACACAAATGGGTTATGACATATACAACAATACTGTATCTGGTTAAAAAAGCAGAATGAACGAGGGAAAATTACTTTACATTATTTACTCATTTGTGGTATCCAAACGACTAGTAACCAAGTGGGTCACAGATGCTAGAAACGGACTCTAATCAGCTGATAAAATAGTTCTGTTGTGTTTCAGTCATCGGTTCTGCAAAAGGCAAACAACCTCAAAAGGGTGTGACGGGATATAATTTCAAAATATACAGATAGCCAAAGTGACATTCATGTACAATATTGTAGTGGAGCAATAGAACATAACATGACCCATAACTGTCATAGAGGCTACTCTATATTTGGAATTCAACTAGAGGGATAAATAAAAAGGTGGCAAAGGTGATTGTTTTGTAAAAGCATCACATTCTGCTTGTATCCCTTAATATAGCTGTAACTTGTCTGATTCGAATCAGCATGAAATATTATAAATTTACATCATATTCAACTTTTTTTTCTCAGAATAAAAGAGCGGGTACAATCTTTGCCACAAATAAAAATGTGGGTAAATTGAACTGCAGTGGGTTCACCCTCCACAACAGCCTGTGTGCTTGCTTGTACAAACACATTTTTGGGGACCTGTCTGTACATTCTGAAACAAGATGTAATGTGTCTTTGGCAGTATTTTAGGGCCTGTATACTGTTCAGATGACACAGTATGGCTCCATGGGTGTCTGTGTTCCCAGGCAGCAGGGGAAACAGGCTCTGAGGCGCATCCGGAGCTCCTTGTTGAACAGGAAGCTGATGATGGGGTTCGCTCCCGCCTGGGCGAAGCTCATCCAAACCGCAGCGCTCAGGTAGAGCTGCGGGACCGGGGCTCCCCGCACAAATATTCTCAGGTAGCAGGCGCTTATATAAGGCGCCCACAGAATGAGGAAGGTCAGTGTGATCATGTAGTACATCTTCCCTATCCGTTTCTCCATCTTAAACTCGTCCAGCACCAGCAGCCTCCTGTTGCCGGGGTGCGAAGCTTGCCTGATGCCCACCAGCGTTGGCGGAGTGGGTCCGCGGCCGAAGCCTGCGATCCAGTTGGCGGCGGCCTGCCCGGTGGCCCCGGGGCCGTGGAAGGTCCAGTTCTGGCTGATGGCAGGGACCAGCTGAGCCGGCTTCATCTTGCGGTGATCGTAGACGAAGCACAGCATCTTGATGTAAACCACATGGGTCATCCCCACGATGACGGCCAGCATCAGCATGAAGCCCAGGGTGTCGTTCGCTTTCACGTAGCGGTGCTCGAACGTGCACTGCTCCTCCTCACGGATGAATTTGTAAGTCCCCACGTCGAAAACCGGAGGGAAAGCCATGGCTACGGAGAGAGTCCACACCATGCAGATCACCGCCACGCACGTACACAGATTCATCCTCTTGTAGTAGAACCTGTGGTGGGCGATCGCCATGTACCGGGTGACGCTGACGCAGAAGAGCAGGAAGGCGACGTGGAAGCAGAGGAGCACCGACATGAAGGCGACGATCTTGCAACTGAGTGCGCTGTACGGCCAGGCGGAGCCGCCGCTGATCGATGCCATCACGATGGGGAAGCAGACGGCCGAGCGGAGCACGTCTGCCAGGCACAGGTCCAGGAGGAAATAGTAAGGAGCCTTGTGCAGCGAGCTGTCCTTCAGCAGCAGCAGCGACAGCAACGCGTTGCCCAGCAGGCTGATGCCCATGATCAGACCCAGGGAGGCCACCTTGACCGCAGAGGCCGTGGACGCATAGCTCTGTAAGGATGGGCTGCTCTCCCCAAACTCACTTGTGTTTGCCATCTATGCAGCCGAGGTAGCGTGTATTCCCACATCAATTCATTGACGAGCGGTATAGTAGCCTATCCTGCCAAGGCTGATATTAAAACAAATATCAACACGATCCGCCACCCCCTTTAAAATAAATAAACACTCAGGATTAAATTCCCCTCAGAAGCATCCGTTCAACATCGGTTCGCACCCACACCGATGTTCTGTGATCCCCATCAAAAACAAACATCTACTATTTCTTTTTCTTCTTCTTGTCCTTCATTTCACAAGTGTCCGGTACAAAAAACAGTCCTGTCTATTGCTCCAGTCTCTGCTGAATAGAGGCAGCCTGGTTTAGCTTTATACACCATCTCGGAAGGCATCCCTTCAGCAGACAAGCGGCTCAGAAAACACATTTCAATTCCCACCGATGGCGGAGGTCTCCCGTTTGTCTTGAGGAATAAAAAAGCAGACAATGTTCGGAAGCATGGCGCAAATACGCATCCACAGTCTCATCAACGGCAGCTAAAATCTCACTTATAGCCTACAAAAGCAAACATGTTTGTAAAAGCCGAGTGGAGATCGCAAGCTTGCAGAGGTGGGAGCGGTGGATCTCACACAGCAGCGTCTATGTCGACGCACGTCCGCTTGCGCGCAGTAAACAGGCCTGGGATCAGTCAGGAGTCTCATCTGCCGGTCTTTGTCTATTGCAATCTGTCTGTCTGCAAGGACTGATGAGATGCAAATGTTGACAGAGATTGTCAGATATGCCCTCTAAGATTGCACAATATTGGATGTGCAGGTTATAAAAAAACTTTGATTTTAGGAAAATATTAGGCTTATACAAACATATTGTATATTATATTATAATTAGCCTACAGGAGTTTATATATCTTATATATCTTTTTTTAGGAGGCCATAGAAAAATAACACTTGTATAAAATAAACCAACAAAAACATTGATTCATCACCAATACTATCCAGACTACCAAACTAACTATCTGTCCTTATAGTTTTGAATGCATACAGTTTAGCCTAAGGTACACTGAACAATTGACAGTAAATAGTTATAAGGTGCATCACCCATTTATTACAATGTTCACATCTGCCCACATTATGTGTTGCTATAAGTCAATCTAAAAGGCCAAATGAAATGGTTTACTGACTGATACTCACTTAGGCTCTCCCAAACTCAACACATAGCTACAATTTAAAATGAAAGGTATCACAGCTACAGCTGATGTGAGAGATTGAAGTTAGCAAAGTGTGGGTTCAAATAAGGTAAAAAGCTGCATAATACATACAGTGGGATCTCAGAGAATACATCTGCAGAGGAAAAGTGGGTCGAATAAAGAATGTTATATTTGATTTCTGAAGATGACAGAGGATTTGACAAGCAGCTTGAAAACAGCTGCATTTGCATTCTAAAAAAAACTCAATCAATTAAAGGTTATCTGTTTTGTTTCACTGCCTAAGTGCAATATGACTTCTCCGGATATAAACAACCCGGAATCAAATTATCTAGAATGTGTGATATAAATAATAAAATCTGGCTCTCAGCAGAAATTGTGTACTTTGAACTACAGTTGTCATATGTGGCAAGGCTGCACCTGCTGCTGCAGTGGTTCACCAGCAACGCCCCCCCCCCCCCCCCCCACACCCCCCTGCTGCAGTGGTTCACCAGCACCCCCTGCAGCCAGCTCTAAGGATTACATAAGCACATAACAAATCTGGCATGTTAGTCTTTAATGATATCTGACAGACAAATATTGGCCTTGTCCACAACTGACCAGAACCCACATTGGTCATGCCATGCTCAGCCCAAGTCCAATGCTTTGTAACACTGTTCATTCCAAGCCTGGCCAGGTTTTCTTTGTGACCCTGTGACCACACTGGAGCTGCATCCCATTAAATCCAAAGGAATAAAGAGAGAACGGTGTTCAGGCAAATACTAAATCCCAGTAACAGCACTGGGTCAACCAAATGGTTCCTACTATCAAATGGGCATGTGCAGGTTAAGTTTAGCATTAAGTTTTGACACATAGGCCAACTGCATGTTATGAGGCTCTTATGGTCAACAGCTGAGATTGAGCTTTAAAACCTCACATCCTGCTTGCTTAAGTGTCCAAAGAAAAAACGTGTCTTCTTGGAGCTTGCAAAGTAGACTACCGTACTTCCACCAATGTGCCCTAAAACAGGCAGAAGGGGTTTGAGATTGAAGATAGTGTAATAAGATGATGCCTCACTCAATAAAAAAAAACTTGTCCATTCCCATTGCACAAGTGGGGATCACTCTTTCCTGGTTTTCAGATAAGAGATGCTTACTTAGAACTGAGTGCAGCTCTGGACTATATATACATTAATGTAGAGGTAATAAAACAGTGCAATTCCCAGACTCATTCAGGTCTAGCCTCCTGATGGGGCCGATAGTAAACAATAAATGTACACTAAATTTATATACATCGAAAGCTGAGCAACTTCTCTTTCCCTCTCCTCTCCCTTGTGCCTAATGTACTGCTCCAAATGTGTCATGCCTCCTGAGAAAAGCAGATTTTTTGCATTGCTGATGAGAAAGGAAGCAGTTGCATTTAACTCCACAAAAAAATGAATGAATTGCCCACCTCTGGAAACAGTGCTCCAGGCCAACCTTTCTTTCAGGAGCTGGTGGCAGCAGAATCAGAATCAGGGCTTTATTGCCAAGTACGTTTTTTTGTCTTGGTGTTGTTGGTGCATGTCATACATTCTCTAAATAAAAGGATAAGGTGTACTGTGGTCTTCAAGTGTTGCAGACTTTCTAGAATATTACATGATTACTGTAAATAAAAAACGAAAAATCCCCAAACATATTTGGTATGTTTGAAATAACATTTAAAAAATGTCTTCTTTTTTTTAACTTTAACTCAGAATCAGAAGTAATAGTATAAATAAAGTATAGCCCGACCGATAGGATTTTTGAAGCTGATACCAATTGGCAACATAATAGGAAGACTAAATAGGAAAAATAAACTTGACTGTGTTCTCCGGTTGACATGTTATGTGAATTTCGTGATACTTATCGACCGGAATATCTGTGATAATATCAGCCGATTTCACATCCTGGCAAATTAATCGGTCACGCTCTATTATATAGGCCTACTTGTTACTGTTTCTGTACAGGCTTACATATTGTTATGGCTTGTGGTCTGGTTGGTATTATGCTTCACGGTAGTGCAAAGAGCCTGTGGAAACCTTAAATGTGTAAAAGTAACCTACATTTTAAAACCAGCTGCTGACAACAAAGTGAACCACCTATTATCATATCCAAATGCAGTTATTTTCTAGAATAACAGTTTAATATTTGTTTCTGTATCGCTATTATCCCGTCTAGCTAGGCCTACATGGAGTTGGACTGGTGGGAGATTTGTGATTCAGGTCAGCTACCCGAAAAACGGACAGAGTGAGGTCTCACTCTCTTGTTCCTGCTCTCTGGCATGGACCAACTGCGACGTTTGTTTTCTGCCCAGTGACGTCACCAGTCGGTAGGCGGAAAGCGGTAGTGTGTGTTTCGTATCTGGAGATAAAGCATAGCCGGGTGCTTTTCTTAAGGAGATACACAAGGAGATATAAAAAGGTTTGATTTGTGCCTGCTGAAATGGCGGTTCCGGCTGGTCAGGCAGATCTACAGATGGACAGAGGCGCCCTGAGCGGCCAGACGGTTTCCTCTGAAAACAACATTGACATCGACGAGAAAGAGTTGGAAAATATCACAAAGAAACACCGAGAAGACGAGACGACAACGCTGCCTCTGCACTCACCTTGGACGTTTTGGCTGGACAGGTACTATTTTCCCTGTCTTCCGCGTTGTCTATGAGTTCATAGCCCCCAGGACGAGCAGGAATGATGGAGGAAAAATATTACTCAAGGCCACAGCTTTCCGCAGGCCTCCGGGGGCAAATGTAGCGGGAGAGGGTTTAACATAACATTCTTCTAGTTACAGTAGGCTACTAAGCAGTAAGCATTTTCACGACCTACGTAACACAGTGGACATGCTTACCCTGTTATGTTTTGATATTAAAACATGAAAGTAACATCAGCAAATGTGTAACAGACATTCCGTTGGAAAGTATGCATTTTCACGGCTATATGTTGTTATCCAGTAATGACGCGTTATTATGGCTTCTACGTAACACGGCGGACAGTCATTTTTTGGTTTTCAAACATGCAATTCAAGTGACTTTAGCTCTGTTTCCCAGCAGGGGAGCCTGCGAGGGTGTGTAGTCCAACAAGTAGCACAGTTAGCTTAAGGAATAAAGGCTTCATCTTTTCCAATAGCCAAATATGTAGGCAGCTAGTGTTGACTAATGCGATACTGTAATATGCTACATTGTAACTACGGAAACGTTCTTATAAAATAAGAGTTCTTTTGTTATTAGGCCTTGTTGTATTGTTTATTGTTTTACCTTCCGCTTTGGAGCAAAGGTTTCCAAAGTTTGGATGACACTGCGGAAAAATAGTCGTCTTTTATGTGTTTGCACGTGCTGACTTGAGATGAGTGAAACATTAATGAATTTAGCCAACTCCTGAAACTTTTTAAAGTAGGCTACATAAGAATTCCCAGATCACAGACCCCAATAACACTGAAACAATTTAGTCAATTAACCTATTGGTCGATCTACTTGTTTTATCTAGTCGAACTGAAGTATTCTCTAGCTCCAGCCTCAAGTGTGACAATTTGCTGCTTTTCTTGGTTTTATATGATTTTAAACCGAACATATTTGGACTGTGGGTCTGACAAAAAAGACATTTGAAGATGTCACATTGGGCTCTCAGAACTTGTGATGGGCAATTAACAGTGAACAGTTAATTGAAAAAAAGGAATCGACATTATAGTGTTAGTTGCAGCCCTAATTAAGACAGCTTGGTGTATCTACATGTAATTATGTAATTTTGGCATGAAAATAAGCTCCATGAAGATGATGTGATTTTTTTACTAAACCTTGTTTTTACTAAACTCTGTTCTAAAGCTGGTCAACTCTCAGTATAATAGACTAGCTGCCCAAAAAGAATAAAGAAAACAAAGCATGAACCTGACCATGTTTTGTGTCAAGGCAGCGCAGTCAGCTTGTTTATTTCCTTGTTCCATCAGTGTATCATTACTTTAGGTTAAAACAGTTTTCACTTGTTCTTTAAGGTCATTACCGGGCACTACGGCTGCAGAATGTGAATCCAATCTGAAGAAGATCTACACCGTGCAAAGTGTTCAGGTGAGATTTGGTGTCAGCTTAAAGAGCTTCCTCATTTTAAAGTGTAATCCCTTTTTTCCAACATGGTCCCTATTTCCCCATGCATTGGTATCTAAGTGACTAATGTGAACACAAATCTTTGAAATTGGTCCAGTATTGAGCGAGAACACTGTAACCAACAGCCACGAACCAGGCTGCAATGTAATCGTGCAGGGCAAATGTGCATCGTCAATTTCCGTCCACTCACTCAGCTTGTTATTCTAAGTGTCAACAACATTATGGAAAGGATCCCTACAGAGATAGACCTTTTTGTTAAAGAGTAAAATCCTTTTATTTAAACCAGAAACAGCTCTGAACTCGCCATCTCCAAACTCACCAGACTCAATTTACTTAGTAAATAAACAATAGCGTGTATAGAGCCTGCATATTTGCACATGGAAATGGGTGAATTAAGGATTTATTTCAACCAAACCAGAATGGTGATTGTTGGAGCCTTGAAAAGACAAACCAAGACGGCTTTGATAGTTTTATTTTTTTTTTTTTTTAGTTTAAATGAAATGTGTTTTACGATGATAACATTACTGTTTATTTAAATGGAGTCTGGTGGGTTCGGCGATAGCGAAACAAAAATGATCTTACTCTTTAATAAAAAGGTTGACCTCCGTATGCAGTTTACTGTTTATTGACATAATATTACACCAGCTTTTACCAGTGCAATTCAAACGGAAAGTCTGAAATTATTGTTACTGCAATTGTGTAAAGTTCCTGTTGATTAACATATTGTGTGGCAAGCATGACGATAGCTTGTGATCTGTGTTTCTACACTCACTGTCGGTTGCAGTGCATGCATTACTACCTTTTGATGTCATGCTCTGATGGCATGTATGTTATTGTTTTCATGGGGACTTTCAGCATATAAACTATAGTTAAAATAAGCATAATGTGTGGCCGGGTTGGCTTAGTGGTAGAGCAGGTGCACATACTGTATACTGAGAGGTTGTTTATGCCTCGATGCGTGAAGATTTTTAAGTTTTGTTTACATTAAAACATTTTTTCTTTTAAGATTCAAGATTCAAAATCCTTTATTAATCCCTATTCCCTTAATTCCCTTAATCCCTCTATTAAACATAGAGGTGAAACAGTAGTTTCAATATAAATAAGATAAGACATGCAGTCAAACTCATTAAAGCTAAAATCCAAAGCTTTTCACAGGTTGTCCCCTGAGAGCAATGATAGTGGAGTATATGAGTCTAGAGAGGAATGCCATAACAAAACCTGGAAAATACGCCAACAAGCAAAGTGTCATACAACCGTACTTTTGTTTGATTTTATGTGTGAAAATACAAAGAACTTGTGAAAATGTTTTTCTTTTAACATGGTGGCTCTTTTTGGGGGATTTGGCTTCATACACATTGTCAGTATACATTATTGTACAGTTGTGTCACAGAATTACGGAAGCCGAGAACGGTCATTGATTTATTTTTATTTTTTTATGGATTTTTTTTCATGCACTGTTATCTCGTGATAACGACTTATTAATTTGTTATCTCGATATAACAAAGTTTGTTTTCTCAAGATTTTATTTTGTTTTCTCAAGATGTTTTTTTTTTTATGGATTTTTTTGTTGTTGCCTAAGACACCCTTCCATTTAACCCGGGAAATGGGGATCCATAAGCAGATAGAAATCTGCTGTTTCTCCCTCTACTTCTCTGGTGAAATACTTGGGGAAAATCCCACTAAGACACCCTTCCATTTAACCCGAGGAAGGGGCTCCATGAGCGGATAGAGGTCTGCCGTTTCTCCCTCTTCTTTTCCGGGTTAAATTGAAGGCTGTTTTAGTGGGATTTTTTCCAAGTATTTCACCGGAGAAGAGGAGGGAGAAACAGCAGACCTCTATCCGCTCATGGAGCCCCTTCCTCGGGTTAAATGGAAGGGTGTCGTGGTGGGATTTTTCCCGAGTATTTGACCGGAGAAGAGGAGGGAGAAACGGCAGACCTCTATCCGCTCATGGAGCCCCTTCCTCAGGTTAAATGGAATGGTGTCTTAGTGGGATTCTTTTCCAAGTATTTGACCGGAGAAGTAGGAGAAACGGCAGATTTCTATCCGCTTATGGAGCCCCATTCCCCCGGTTAAATGGAAGGGTGTCTTAGGCACACACACAAAAAAAAAAAAAATCTTGAGAAAACAAACTTTGTTATATCGAGATAACGAATTAATAAGTCGTTATCATGAGATAACAGTGCATAAAAAAAAAATCCATGGCTGTTCTCGGCTTCCGTACAGAATAGTAGCTTTGTCTTGGAGCTTTAAGAAAGGAAAGCAACTCTTTTTGGTTATAGGCATGACTTGTCTATTTTTTTGTTTGCAGATGTTCTGGAGTGTATACAACAACATCCCTGCAGCCACAGCCCTGCCTTTGAGATGTAGCTATCACTTAATGCGTGGAGAGCGGAGGCCTCTGTGGTGAGTCTGTTGTTATTATAAATATTATGATTATATTCCTTAACTCCAGCATGAACAGAGGGCAAATTCTAACTGTAGCTCATGCAGTAACTGTCATGTAATGTTATAACCTGTTAAAATGCAATACAATCTTTTCTCCAGTTGCGTTGGACGTACAAGCAAAACTGATAATGTAATAATAACAATACAACGCCCACTCAACTTTAAAGAGATGTAAAATATATTTAAGTATATCACAACAACTTCACTTATGACAATTTTATATTTTGGAATAATTAATCATTGTTATTATTATTATTGTTGTTGTTATCATTATTATTATTATTATTATTATTATTATTATAAGACCATCAGACATGTTGCATGATAATTGGTAGGGCATATATTAAAGGTTACTTGTTTGATACTTTCCCAGGTTTTCCAACCCATTCTGATAGACATTTTTGCATTAACTTTTGACCATATCCAACATTTATCTCTACGTCTCTTGAATTCATTTTAAGTAAAATGTGTATATAATGTAAAAGCTGGTAACTAGGTTAGGGTTGCATAGTACCGTAAGTATCAATTTAAATATATATATATATATATATATATATATTTTACACCAACAGGGAGGAAGAAAGCAATGCAAAAGGAGGAGTATGGAAGATGAAAATACCAAAAGAAAGCACTGTAGGTGTTGTGCTCCATTTTGCTCCTTTTCACATAATACTATCAGATAATATTGTAAATACTTGAATTATTAATTAGCTCATCTGTGTTCTTCCTGCTTCAGTCTGCAGTTTGGAAAGAATTGTTACTTGCTACTATTGGGGAACAGTTTGCAGATTACTGTGCCTCAGGTGAGCTACTATAAGTTTATACTTAATATTTGATGTTCTTGTTGTTAGTATATAACAAAAAGAAATACGCCCCCCCATTGCAATTGCATTGATGAGTATTTATTTACTGCATTTTTTGTCTCCTTTTATTTTCCAGACGATGAGGTTGTTGGTGTCAGTGTTAGCGTTCGGGATCGGGAAGATGTTGTACAAGTCTGGAATAGCGATGCATCACTTGCTAACGAAGCAAATATCTTGGGAAAGATCTATGAGCTCCTCCCATCCATATCTTTTAAAGCTGTTTTTTATAAGTGTAAGTATGCCCATTTTTTCCACTTACATGATTTGTACCTTTTTAGATTTGGAAATGGAATGAGCTTAAGTTTTACAGATGCCTTGTCAGAAACCTTTACTTATCATGAGTCAAGTCAGACTGTAGAAAAGTATGTACAGTATATTAGGGCTGCCCCCTCTTAGTCGATTAGTCGACTAATCGGTCGTTTTGGTCTTAGTTGACTAAGATTTATTTAGTCGATAAGTCATTTTTTATGCTTATTCATGCTTAATAACTCATTTCCAAGCAACTTATGAGAACATTTCTGGTGAACACAAGATTTAAAGTGGTGCTTTTGCAGGATTAATTTCGGAGAAACTCAGTTTTATATATGGTTAATTAACTACATTTATATTGCGCTTTTCTAGTCTTAACCACCTCTCAAAGAGCACAGCTCGGTCGATTAAATCAACTAATCGATTAGTCGACAAAATCATATACGTGTTAGTCGACTAAGAATTTCTTTAGTCGAGGACAGCCCTACAGTATATTGACTGCGGATTGAACGATGCACATTTGAAGCACATAGTTCCAACCAGAGCATGCACGCATGCCAGAGCTGCAGCTGTAGGCTAATCAGGGCTTTATTTATGTTGCAGATAAATGCTCCATATGCCTTCATACCTGCTCCACACAACACATTCATAGGGACTAGTCTTGTCACTACATGTTAAATACATGTTCCCAATATAAAAATTAGCTAAACAGAGCAGGTTTTTGTAAACGTATTATACTAGTTTTTAAATTAAACCTTTTTCCTGTTAAAGCTTTAGTGCGTAACTTTTTGATATTAATAAACGTCCGTTGCCATTGCCAAATGAGTTGCTACAAAGCTAATTAAGACTATCAGCTCCACACAACTCTCTCTGTATTTCTCAGTATGGCTATGTTCAGAAGATTGTGTCGTCCGGTGACTTTCCCGCGCAGAAACTCAAGTGAAGATAATTACCTCTTCTGAAGAGTCCATCATATTTTATTTAATCCTCCACTCCTCCTTAAGCCCGTTTCACACTGGCTGCGTGGCGTGAGCGTGTCTGCTGCGTGGCGTGTCCGTTTTTTATTTCGGCTCCCATGTTAGGGTAGAACCTTCACACTGCCTGCGTAACACGCACGTCTCAGGCGCAGTGAAAATGCGTGCATGCTAGAAATAGGACCGACGTCTATTTTTCACGCGACACAAAAGCGTGTTGGAAGCGTTTCCAAGCAGAATAGAATACGAAAAGTTGTCATTTTGACACAAATACATATTAATAAATTACATTTTGATGTTTGAAAGTCTCTAGGTTTTGACATAAATGTAATTAAAAAAAATAATAATAAAGAATTATTGATTTTCAAATATTGCATCTGTCAATACGGAACGAAATATTCTGTAGCCTATTTTGCCGTCAATACTGCCAACGTTGTCTTTGCTGTACTTAAATCAGTATATATTTATGTTTAACATGAAGTATAGTGCATTTTATCAATGGGAAATATACATGTGTACAGACAAAGCTAGCAGCAGCAGCGTCAGACACCTTTCTGGTGTGAAAAGACATAGAAAACGCCACGCAACAGAAACGCCACACTCACGCGACACAGCCAGTGTGCAACGGGCCTTAAGCTGCTAGCAACTGCGTGGAGGAAGGGTGGGGGCGCGGGCGCGATCACGTAAGGCTTGTATCATGTGGATTACTTACTTATAATTCTTCATGGGGGCGATAGAAACTATGCACTATATAGCTTTAAAATCTGGGGATGGGTATACGTTTTTATATTCAAAAACAAAAAAAGGTAATTCTGTAATCAAGGTCCAAATGGTCTCTCGCATGTAAAATTGTATGCCTAACAGAAGGGTAAATACTCACCGTGAATCACTGTGACATTTCAGCTCACATGGAACATCATGCCTTTGAAGGAGGACGCTCAAGACATTAAATGATTGTAATGCACTTTTTTATTTTAACCTGAACTCTGTACCTGCCTTTAAGGTGCTGTCCACAACCTAATCAAGGATATTATTTTGCATTCAACAATGAAATGTCATCAATATATTTTTATAACTTGTTATGACTGATGCCTTGTTTCATTTTGATGTGGGTCCTAAAGCTCTGAACTCTTGAGAGAATGTATATCCAACAGAAATCTCATCCAGAGTTCATTAGTTTGTGTTGGTTTTGACTTCCTCCTTTTGCTGAACTGAACTGAACTGTCCTGGTCCTGGTTCTCTGCACAGCTTATGGACCTCACAATGTATCCCTGGTATAGAAGTAGCAGCTACAGAATTAGCGTTTTAACTGTTTGATATGTAGGGTATCTTAATTCACGTCATGTTTAATTAAGTCTGCTTAGTCAGTGCCAACGCACTTTTCTGCTGTTTAAGAAGTTTGCATCCCAATGGTGTTTTATTCCGCTGGAGTTTTTCCACTTTTAAGGGATGAATTGAATGTCCCATTTGGTTTCTTGAAACTTCATCAAGTGTACATCAAATTTAAATCAGGGTAACACTTGGAATTATTGCACATGACTACCTATTTTGATCAATGTCCCTTAGTTATAAAGCCATCGTAGGGAAGAAGACTCAGCTTTAGACTACGTCCACACTAACACGTTTTTAAAACAGTGTTTTAAAAATGAAAACGACCTCTGTCCAGATGTGCGTTTTACCACCATTTCAGAAATAATCTCTGTTATAAGACGCAGAATTTAACTGCACAACAGCTGCAAGCTTAGACAACAAGGTCAGCAGCGGCTGTAAGTAGTTATCCATGTTGAATTGCCCACTGGTAGTCAAGGTTGACGTTTGTTCTTCCAGAAAAGGGTCACGTGATAGGGGCGTAGCGAATCAGGGAAGGACGTGGTGATGTAGCCTTAGTTAAAGAGCAAAAGCCATCTTGAAAGGTGCCTCTATGAATGTTCTTAGCCACACCGCATTTGGCATTTCTTTCAATACCCAGTGTTGAAAGTAGCCCCTCTGCTTTCCTATATGGGGGTCACAGACTGTTTAGTGTATTATTACTCTGAAGATATACTGCACATCGTTTGTGACATTTTGATACAATATGTCAAATTTTATTGTTATGAAAAAGTCAAACATGACAGATTTGGCGAGTTTCAATTCAGTCACTGAGTCAATTTATACTGCTGCTTCAAAGACAAGTACACTTTAAACCAGAAGTTACACTGACCTCACCTATTTGATCATGTCCATAAAGAGAAATAGCATCACTATTAATAAAGAAAATAGAAAAAAACATTTTCGACCAGCTCCCTGGGTCATTTTTATGAGACTGCATCACCCAAACAGGTATGCGATTGCAATGTAGGCTACAGTAAACTGAATGCTTCTGGTATTATTGTATATCAAACCATTTTCATTGTGCAGCTTCGGGCTGGTTGATACATTAGTTATAAGGGGACAATATTTCCTTTTTGCAGTGATATGGACAAAGTAAATAACATGTAAATAAAAATATTATTATCATGTGTGTTTCTTTCCTTAACAGTACAACCAACAATAAATATGAAATGACAATGTTGCCTTTCTGACATGTGGGGTGTGTGTTAATGCCTCAGTGTTTTAGCATCTTTCACTTATACCCAGCTATATATTTGCATCATGCATTATTATCAGAATCATGCTGGCGTTACAAATAGTGAATGATTATTAAAGTGTATAGTGTCCACAACACTGGACAGATGTGTCAGTTTGTGAAAAATATAATATTGAAAAACCAAAATGATAATTTAAAATGATTTGTTAAGTAATAGACTTTTTAAAAAAACATACTTGTGATTTAATGATATATTATTTTAAGGATTAAATTAAACAAAGAAAAAGCATGTCACAGCATTAAAACATTTTCATGTTTGGCTCATCCTACTGAGTGCTGATTCATCACATTTAATTGTAACGGTTGCACATTCTACTCTTACTGGTATGTCTCATGGGGGAAGATGGGAAATACCTTCATTAAATTTGATTTCAAAAAGTGCAGATGTTTTGGCAGGAAACCCAACAACTTAACGTTTTTATTTCTTTCTTACTGTAGCTGTGCTACTTTATACACTTGCTCTTTTCTTACTCTTAATTCACCTTGAATGTGACTGTGAGCAACTGCAACTAAATCATTTCCCTGAGACGATAAAGTATTCTGATTCTCAACAATTCTGTTATTGTCCACAGTGAACTCTGTAAATCAAGCTGGAGCTAAACCACATAGAATTAGTTGTTTTAATCTCTTAACATGTCAGACTACCAAATATACAAGATTTGATGGAGATGTCTCCTGTGCAGTAGCTGAGGGTGAGCAATTACATGGACAACTTGCTTAGATTTTAGAGTGTCTCTGTCCCCTGTGGTTATAAAATGCATTCAGAAGGCTTGTCGGTAACTTAGAAAACCAGAGCAGAGTGCATATACCTCCACTCTGTGCTGACCATGCCTACACTAAGCTGCACTTCCACAGCCAATTGAAATAGTTCAAAAACATGGCTGGTGAGGACCAGCACACTTACCATCTCACAAATGTGATTGTACCCACAGTCAAACATTATAAGGATCCACAGGCCGGTGGCTTATGTGGTTCAGAAACATTTTTCTAATGATCAGAGGAAAAAAAGAACAACTGATCCTGCCAGCAGCGGCTACAAAGAAAAGCCTCTTGATCTTTAAAGAAATGCTCCTGTTATATGATTTGCACTGACACACACACACATTGTTACAGAACCTTGGTGCTGCATTTCAAAAGCAATGCCACAGACTAACCCTTGCATGGAAACTTGTAGAATGTAAAACAAATGTGTTTTTTAAATCTTATTGTCAGTGATGCTGTTGAAACTGAAAGTTGTGTTTTCTGCGACAATAGACATTGCCATTATTTTTCATTTGTGTATGAAACATATGAATGCCAAAAGAAAGGATGTTTATTATCTACATTGTTATAAAAGGAGGTAAGTGTTATGGTTTTACACCACACTCATGAAATAAGAGCATGCAGTTCAAAGCTTGATTGTGGTAACAGAGACAGCAGACCTTTTTTTCCCCAGTGACACTTGTTTCACACTTATAAGTGTGAAATTATTGTAACACTTATTTCATTTTTCCTTGTTGTCTTTGGACTTAAATCTTTCTACCACTTGACAAAATGAACCACTGAGTATGATTAAGCATGCACTTTAAAATTAAAATGCAATTATTATGTAAAATGTCAATTAAACTATTAATTCCTTGTAATAGTAATATATAAAACTGGTCATAGACTATGATGTACGATTTGACTTGCAGCACACTGTCACAATGATGTACAGTTGTGTCACGCTATACCGTTCGGTATGCTTCATGTCAGTATGCCATTTTTTTTAGGCCTAGTGGTACATTGTGTGTATTAGCAGTTGTGTAAAAACTGTCGCATGACAAGGCAAGAGAAATATACTAATTATGGCCTGCCTACAATTACTGGACATTGGAAAACACCACAAAATACTGTTTCACAAAAGAAAAAAAATACACAATAAATTCAAAATATTCAAAAGCCACTTTTAAGGTACATTAATGCAACATGTGGCAAAGTCTTTCTAAGTTAAGATGATATTAAATGTATTTATACTCATACAGAGACAAACCCAACACATCAGGAACATCCTGGGCAAAGTGAACACATTCAAATATATGTTTTTAACAAAATAAGAAATACAAAAAATTCATGGAGTTATCGGTGTAATCTTTGTTGCAGTTTTTCTTTTCTTATTTTTTTATGTGGCAAAAAATAGAACTAAACTATAACTACAATTTAACTGTCCACTTTATGGAAACAATGCATTAAAGAGAGGGGGCTTATCATTCACCCGTAAGCAATGATGTATATTTGCGTCATGCATTATTATCCGAATCATGCTGGCATTACACATACTGAATGGTTATTAAAGTGTATAGTGTCCACAACAACGGACAGATGTGTTAGTTTCTGAAAAATGTAACGTTGAAAAACCAAAATGATCATTTAAAATGATTTGTTGCTAAGTAATACATTTAAAAATATATATATATATATATATATATATATATATATATATATATATTTATATATATATTAGAAAAAGCATGTCACACCATTCATGTTTGGCCTATAAATTTGAAGAAAAAAAAGTTGGTGCAATCCTTTAATCTACACATTGTCCTTATAATGCCTCATAAAAAGTATGACATTTTATAGTTTATGTTTGAAGACTGGAAATGAGAAAATACCATGCCACATCATCAACCACCTACAACTACAGAATGGTGCATGCACCATCTTCTCTAGTTTGTCCTTCTTTTACTCATTTTATAGTTTTTTACTGGTTATTATCTGAATAGCCTCCCACTTTCATTACTGAATGCTGCAGCCCCCAGCAGCAAGGGAGAAACAACGTATGAAAGCCATCCTTCCCCCTTTGGAAATCAAGAGGAGCTCCCATTCATTTGCTTAATTACCTAATTAACAGAAAGCTAATTACTTTGTTGTGTGCACTCGTATGTGTGTGGAGAGGCTGTTACATAATTGATAGTGATCCTCAATTAATTTGTAACTACACTCCATCCAGTCACACAACACATCACCAGCGCGACACCAACAAAACATGATAATAAATTCCGATGCATACACATGGCTGTTGGGCTCCGCTGAGCTCATAGATCCAGTATTGACATGCAGATCAAGCCAGTGAAGAATTAAAAAGATCACGCGTTAGATTGTCTCCATAAAACTAACACACATTGGAACGTTCTCGTTAATTACACCAGCCAATCATGTTTACAACCTTTTGAAAAACAAAACCCTGCAGTAATCTGAAAGACTGGCTCAGTATACAAGTCATAGCAAAACTGCAAATCCTGTTAGGAATATAATGAGAGTCATGTTATACAATAACAGATAACATTTCATAAAGATGAATGTCATCAGAAATTCCCCACCGAGTAAAACAGACACATTCAAAAGCCAAATAAGAATAATTTAGTAGTGGATTTCTCTAAGGGGTGTCAAAAGGTCAAATTTTTCATGTTAAGAATTTCTTGTCTTGCTTTTATGATAACGCATAATGTAATTCTTCATAGATTTGAATTTTCAGTTCTGGCTGTATGTGAATTAGTGTTGCCTGCCCCAATTCATAGGTTTGAATTCAACTCTGCTGCTTTGTACTTACCAGTTGAATGGCTCAGAGGACATCTGTGTTGCTGTGGCTTCATGGGCCCTGAGGTCATTAAACACAACATTGTGGTTGTAGGCCATGCAGTGACTGATGCATGTCTGTGTGACTGCTACAACACATACACTCACTGTGGCTTTACAGTGGGAATAAAGATATATTACTATATGACTATTTTATGTATATGATGTAACCAATATTATATTACTATAACTATAAACTGTGTAATGTATATATGTAATACACATTGAACTCTAAACACATTTAAAGACCTGGGACCATTTTTCTTACTCCTGTTTTTTTGGCAAAGCCCTCATTTTTTTTTAATCAATTCTCTTTTTAAAATTGTTGGAAATTGTTAAATGTACTGTATGTCTCTAAAATGTTCATAGTCTCAAGACCCAAGGAATGTGTGTGTTATTCACAGTATGCATGTAACAGGAAATAGGACAGTTTGTGTTTTCCTGTTACTATGAATTAAGAGTTGTTTATGTTGTGTTTTGTGCCAGTCACTGAGCTGTTACAGGAACTCATTGCACATAAAACATACAAGATAATAGGCTACATAAAAAATTTTACTAAACAAAAAAATCTAAAATGAAATTTTTGGAACCTATAAATGATTGAACATATACTCACATACTACAGATGAAGTGGTTATTCTGTGGAAATATTATGGGAATGTTTCCTGTTACTGTTTCTCTGATGAACGCTCAGAAATAGCCCCCACCCTTACACTGAACTAAGTCAATCAACACTGTTCTGCTCATCTACCTCATGTATATTTTAGAATTACATTACATACAATTGTTATTAATATATTACCATTGCACTGAACTGCCTTGCACTATATTTATATTTAAATCTTAAATCTCAGACTATACTGATATTGCACTATTCCTTCCCTCTCTTCAATTGGTATTGTATATTTCTTGTACATTTGTAAATTCTATTGTATTGTTATACTGTATACTTAACAGTATTGTTTTTTCTTCATATGTCTTACTGTCCTTTCTGTTTTTATTCTTTATATGTTAAGTGAGTGTTGTACTTTGAGAGCAAAGATTACAAGTCAAATTCCTTGTTTGTTTACGCAAACCTGGTCAATAAAGCTGATTCTGATTCTGACTGATCATGGTCAGAGGGTGGCGCTCTCTACTAAGAAACAGACTTTCCTGAGAGAGTTGATCAGCAGCATTGCTCCCAGATGCAGACATGATAAATGTAATGCCATGTATAGCTAAATGAGCTGTGCTTCTTAGACCTTGATCAAGGACAAAAAAACGACTTCAAATATTTTCTCTTGAGGTTAAATTAATGTTGCTTTACAATGAGTGTTAACCGGACTGTTGAATTGGCCCATGATAATTCTTGTCTTCAGGGCTAAGTGACAGAGATTTTAAGATTTTAATTACCGTCATAATGTTTTTTGCTCTTCTTGTGACAGACAGACTGTTTAGGATTCCACACAACTTTTCAACCACAAAAAATATATGCTAAGCAGAGATTCTTAATAACTTTGTTGAAATTTAGATGCAGTTAATGTCCCCCTTCAAAATTGTATGAAGAAATTGGCCTACATGCCAGAAAATATAACCACACCAAACCGAGAGAACCTGCACTCTTGTTATCTACACTGTCATTTTTAAAACCATAAAACCACGTCCTTTAATAGTTAAAACTCCTCACAGTTGAGATTAAAACATATTTGATGATGATGTCAAATCATTTCATTTTTCTGCAGTGAGGGTTGGGAACAGTTATGATGAACCTCGGATCCAAAAAAAAAAAAAAAAAAAAAAAAAGACAGGAGAATTTTCTGAAATAATAAGTTCATTCTGCCTCGGTTGTAATTAGTCAGCTTAGACATTTTAGCTTTTCTGACAGCCCCCTCTCTCCTGTCACACTTTCAGCTAAAACTAATGCATATCATTACATTTCCCCATAGAAAGGACCTACTAAGTGCTACTGAATTGTACTTGTGACTACCATGATGTTTCTATGAAGGAACTGCGATGCAATGAACGTTGTTTACGAGCAGGTGGATATGACGTCACGGACTTGGACAGCAAAACAACAACATCCAAATCCGCGATTCTTCCTTTTTTCGCCTTCTTTTCTCGGCGTGTTAAAATCTAATAACAACATTAACAGAGGAGCCCGTGCATTTCTCTGCGAGGCAGACTGGGAGGCAGCGAGTGTGAAAGTCCACATTTTGCTTTTTTCCCGACGCCCTCGGTAAGATGATCTCTTTCTCCTTGTAGTTAAGTTAGTTAGTTAGTCCCCCCACCTCCGCCACCACCTCGCCACCAACACCAGCGGGCGGAGTAATAGCCTATTTACGTGTGGTGTTTACGGTGTGATTTGTTCTCGCATGCGTTCTCGGTACACAAGCTCGCGTGCACGGTTTATCTCTTACTAGCGAATCGGTACCCTCCGCGTGCGCCTGTTAGCTGTTGTAAAGCGTTTTCCATTCTGGTAAGTTTCACTATTATGTTAACATTAGCTTTGCTGTATCGTACATAGAGAAATGCTGCACTCAAATACACACACACGGAGTTTGTCTCCGCGTTTTGCTGCTTGTTTCTGCAATTGTTACAATTAGCGAAATAAACAAATAAACAAACACCTGTATTATTAGCATGTAGGCTGCTTGGTAGCGCCGTTTAATGTATCTGTAACAGGAGTGGTTTTGTTACTACGAGTGTTGTATCCTCCACTTTTTAGAAAGTTGGGTTTCTAACTTAGTTGAGGCTAACGTTGCTCATGAGACCCCGGGGGAAATGCACCTTTATAACCAGTTGGTTCTAACGTGCTGGTTGATTGATAGCCGTTAACAGTTAATTACTAGCTACCTGTTAAGGATACAGCCGTAAAAGTTGCTTAGTTTACACGGTGAAAGGGAAGTTTGAGTGCCGTGATTTCTTTTGAGTAACGTTAGGACCAGAGAGGGAGCTTTACCCCACGTGTTAGCAGTCCTCTAAACTCCGAAAGACCGGAGGAAGGCATTACAACTGCCCGAAACTATTGCTATTATAACTGTAAGAGTTTTAGCTAACAGGCAGGTCTACTTTTATTTGGCTGTCCATCATATCGAAGTCTGTTCGGTGTGGCTGACTATACACTGCATTTAAAGCGGATATTCACCTCATAGTTAACTTTTCGTTAACACAAAGGATTTAAAGAGAACATTTTTTTTATTGATATAGCTGTTACAACTGAAATTCACACCTCAACAAACGTTACAGTTTTTGACATATTTAACTGTATTGCTCAAAGTTTAAACTGAGTGGTTTAGAGTCAGATATGGTGTGGATTAAAGTTTAACATTTTCTTAACTGTAAATATCTAGGCTGAAGTTACAGAGCATTTTAATATCAACTATGAAAAATATACTTAGTTAAATTTAAAAATGACCTGGTATTGCTATAGTGTGTAAATAGATATTAACGTTATGTGGTATCCTAAAGCACTGTACAAAGGAATGTACTTGAGCAAAAATATTTGTAAAAATACATTCAAAGCAGTCACTTTTAGATTTATTATTTTATTACAGGTGTATTACAGACAAATGGACACTGTTAACCGGTATGATAATGAATTTTACTGTGCAGCTTTTCAATGTTTATAGGGCCTACATATTATAAGCATGTCTTGTGTAGTTAATCCATGTTAACTAATTAGTAATTTGTAAAGTCAGACAGAATTAGTATCATCACCAAAAATATAGTATCATCACCAAACATTATATATATATATATATATATATATATATCTCCTATTTTTTTTTTAAAGATAAAGAGTAAGTCTTTTGAGAGTTAACTGCATAAATACAATAATTAAATATTAGTCTAATATATTTTACAGTAAGTCTGCAGCTGAAAACCATCTGAAAATTTACGAAAGGGAAACTGCAGCTTTAACAACTATTGCTGGCAGGGCTCCCTCCTTCTTGGTCTTTGGATTAGTCATTGTCTGAGGGAAAGAAAAAAAAAACACCTTTTTGTAGGAGAAGTAAAGTAAACAGCTTCCAACAAGCGAACCTTGACAACCCAGATTAAGGAAAACATTGGAGATCAAACAGTGCTGCTGCTGGGCTGTTGTCATGAGCTGCCTGAGAGAGAGAGCTGCAGACTATTTGAACAGGCACTGGGGTTTGTGTGCTCACTTATGCAGAAATGGACCTTTGCAAATGCTGACCCAGGTTTTAAAACACAGGATGAACTTTTTTTTTTGCAACTTTTCTAAGCCTGCCGTTTGACACGGCTGTTGCATACCGACATTCAGCCTTCTGCTGTGTCTGATGGGAACAACCTAACACTCTCCCCTGCGTCTGCTAATACAAACTAGAATGGCTGTACTTTCTGTGCTCCATACTACAAGTGAATAAATTGAGTTGGCAGGGGGGAAAGTTAAAAAAAAGCTTGAAATTTGAGGAAGCGCAGCTGTATGCATTGTAATGACGCAAGATCCTTAATGCACCAATCTATGATTTTGTATTATTTGGAAAGCCCTTGTTTCTAGTTTGGCCTCTTCAGGCTGGGGCTAAGGCTCTTCTTTGTAGAGAGTTGAGGTTCAACTGGTAAGAAAGTAATCAGTCACTCATGCATTCAGTGTGAGGACTCCAATCCCTGAGTGGTGCGGCCCTCTTTTTCATCTGACGGCTCAGTATTTGTGAACACGTTGTGCTGGGTACGGAGGGGTTGAAAAACTGACTGTGCACCCTTGCTTGCAGCTGAATGATAAGGAGTTGTTTCTGGTCCGGTGTGGGAATAACGTTCTGTATTTGCTGTATTGTTTCTTTCAAATTTATTTGCCGGCTTCACCCCTCATTTGATTTTTAGATACAAGACGCCCTCCAACCAGTTGCTTGAAACACTTTTGCACAAAGCAAGACAAGTGACAGATGAATAAAGGGAATTTTCTGGTAAATGAATTTGTCATGTGAATTTTGCATGTTTAATTCACACAAACACAAAAGAGGAAAAACACTAGCAATAGGACTATGAGGGGAGCACGCTCATTAGTGGCTGTATTACATGAATGGAAATGATAAAGGAAAGCAGAACAATATTTCCAGGGTAAAGGTTAGTGTGTCCTGGCCCCTGTGGTGTGCCCAGACAGACGGTTGTCCATGCCAGGGAAGGCTATTGGTCGGAGAGTGGACAGCCTCAGGTGTACTCTGTGCAGCTCCTTCGTCTCTATGGAGACTGCAAAATGCTCAGGACAGACATTAACTCATGCAGCCATTAATTACTGTCTTCTACTGTCATCTGTCCCTAATAAAGGCAGGGATGCTGACAAAAATGTCATCATTGTGCATGCAACAACAATCAATAAAGGTGCTTTACAAAATTAGTGAACTGCTGGTTTTGTATTTCAGGTATACAGTACAACATTGGGGTACATGTTGTGTCTATTGTTGCAAAATATCTAAGTATCCTGTTTATTCCTGTCAAGTTGGTGTATTGAATCAGTTGTTGTTGTGTTGGTTTCAGACAAAAGTAGTTTTTATTTTAATAAATTATTGGCTGGGTTGTACATGCCGTGAAGTTATATTAGAGACTAGATGGGCTGCAAAACATTTTGCAGCAGCCTCTGCTAGGCTATATCAATAAGTTATATTGAAATGGTAAAAAATATATATATTTTGCTCAATCCCTTTCCCTGTATGATTGCTTTTACCAAGTACTGTATGGATACGTATTTTCTAATTCTCAGAGTAATATCAACATATTTTACCTCGGAATTTAATCATGGTAAAATGTGTGATTTTCTTACTTTCGTACTTGAGATCACTCAGAAAACTCAGCAGAAAAGAAGCTGATTTGACTGAGCGTGTTGCTGATCGACTCATCTCAAACAAGATAGAGAATGACTTGGAACAAAAGATGAAACATTAAAAGGGAGTTGACTGCACTGTGGTGTGGTTGGCATGGCATTTGATTTGATACCTTTTATTAGGGTTGTGAAGTAGTGTAGTAAATCAAGATGTTTTCCATTTAGCTTTCTACGTCTTCATATTCAGACATAGGTGTAACTTAGCCAATTTAGAAAATGATTAGGGAATTCATGAGATGAATTGTGTCGCAGGTAGACTAAATTTAAGTTGTCTTTCTTTGTTTAAGCACTTTATATACTGCCGAATGGTTTTTATTTTTATGCACACAATTCCCTGTTCTCATTTTGAGGGAGTGTAATAGCCTCTTAGCATTTAATAACTTAAAATCATTTTTGTCTGTTTTGGGAATGTTGCAGGTGAGCTGCAAACATTTCCATTTAGACATGAGGGGCTTAACCATATTTTACAAGCTGTGCTCAGCTGCCTGGCGAAACCTCAGCACCTGTTTCCTGTTTCTATCAGCTGTCCAGTCTGTACGTCAGTCTGCGTATGTTTTATGATGTGGCTTCGATGGCCTGATGGATGACATTCATTTCATTTTTAGGGAATTTTCTATCAAATATGTGTTAATGAATCTTTACACTGAGAGGGTGTAGGTATTACTCTGACATAACCTCACGTCTTGTTTGGTTTATCATGCCTGGGCGACCGCGTTTGCTCTCTCTGTTTTAACCTCCACAGTATTGGGCGCCTGGCTGGCTCACCTGGAGGAGCAGGTGCCCATATGTAGAGGTTTACTCCTCCAGCGGCCGCAGGTTTGACTCCGACCTGCGGCCCTTTGCTGCATGTCATTCCCCCTCTACTCTATCATGTATTCAACTGTCCTATATAAATAAAGGCTTGAAAATGGCCAAAAAAATAATATAAAAAAAATACCTTCACAGTATTTTCAAAAGTGCTCAAACAACAACATATGATTTGCAGCCCGGATCTCCAAAAAATGTCTCGCTTTCATTTGCCTTTTTTCACTCAAACTTTACACAGCGTAAAGTCATGTAGATCCTAACGATAAAGACATTTAGCTTTCTGGCAATTTTGGAAAAGTCAGAAGAAAGATCAAATTAAAGTGACTGTTGCGTTCCTGGTGCAGCTATGTTGGAGTTAGGCTATTCCTGAATACTGGTTGTATGCATGTAGACATGTCATGTAGACAATGTGACTCGAGAGTGTAAGAGGAAGCATCACTTTAAAGTCGTAGTTGTCGAGTTGTATTCAATATTATCTTTTGATGACAAGTTGTGTAGATTGATATTTGCTGCTGCTAGTAATCACTTTTCAGTCAAATGTTGCGGTTTGATCTGTGATATATTTTGTCTTGTTTATGATGTTTTTAGTGGTGGCACTCTGCTCGTTCTCTGTTCACTTGTGGTGGCTGCTCATGTTATCTCACAGGTTCCTCTGTTTATGACAAACTGCTGCTGGGAATGTAAACGTCTTGCTGGATGCTTAGAGCTGCAAAATAAAAGCTTTCATAATGGCTATAGGTAAAATCATTACTATGTTATATCAACGTGAGAATAAGAGCAGCAAAAACTGAAATTGACTAATGTGAAAATGTCCCAAGCTTCCGCTTAAACCCTGTTAACTGTATTAGGCAGCGCAATGTAGAATAAGGTTACAGGAGCACATCTTTAAGAGGCCTCATCCTTGACTTCTTGGCTGTGTTTTCAGTTGGCAGTCCCAGCCTAATAAGAAACATAACATGGCAGGGCCTGCTCTTCCATCATCATTGCTGGGTGGAAAGTTGGTGTGCTTTGATCATGTCTTTTGGGCGCATCACTCCGGCTTAGCCTGCTGCTCGCTATGTGATAAGCCATCAGAGTACTCAGATCTAAGCCGGCAGCTCTGTGGGCTTGAGGAGAGACAGGAGAGAGTAATGGAGATGAGGAGAGAGCAGCAATGCAAATTTTGTTGACAGACTGTTACTGCAGCTGTTTTCTTTGCCTTTTGAATTTGACAATGTTACTGTCCCTCTTCACTCTTGTCTGTGAAGAAAAGGCCACTTTCATTTTTAGGTAATTTATTTGTGGAAAAAAACTGTTACCATGTTGTATAATTTGCCCTCTTGGCAATTAAAATGGCTTTTTAGATGCACATGTTAATTGCCTCCAAAAACATGTGATTTAATTATTTTACAAACTGTTATGCCCAGATGTGCTCTTAAGCTGCGGCTAACTGATACAAGTTCACTTTGAAGTTGAATGCTCCGTTTTCACACTGCTTTCTTCTGTCCGTCCATAAAACATCATTTTAGACCCCCCATTATGAAAGAGTGCTCCTAATTGACGGGTTGTTGCTTGTTTATTTGATATATATTTACCCGCTAGGTGGTAATTGGGAAGCAGTAATTACCCAAGATGCAGTGCAGTGCTTCAGCAGAGGTGCTACCACGCTGATGAGTCTAGAGCACAGATGAAAGTATGCAGGTTACTATTATCATCCTAGCAGACTGTTTAAATACTCGACAGCGGAGAGCAGAGATTGCTAATTGGGCCTGTGTCCCTTTTTATACAGTCTCATTGTTTACTGTGATGACGTACAGTGTGAGCTCAAAAGCATGGTGTGTGTGTGTTGATACAGTTGTTACAAGTATGCCTGAGCAGTTAATAGCAACAATAAAAGGCCAGTGTATGTAAGGGTTCAGACACACTGACCAGACGGCCGACCCTCGGGAACAAAAGGCAGTTGGACTGATCAGTCTCCCCGAATTGGTCAAAAAAGTCACGTGGGTCTGGTTTCTCCGGAAATTCAAAGCCAGACTGTCATGTCGGCTTGTTGAGAATACGATCTCATATTCTACTCCGACTGCAGGCAGTATCCGCCCCGCCGATTATACACGTCAAATCGGCCAAAATGAAGGCCGATGACCCCTCCGACGGACGACGGCATGGAACACACCTAACAGAATCGAGTCACTGACCTCGCCAGACTGTCCGACGGCCGATTATCGGCTTCATGTGTCTGAACCTTAAGGTCCTCGTGGATTCGGAGTCCCTCCTGTTGATGTCGTTCCTTCACTGATAATGGCCTTGTTAACTGAGATTCATTACCTCTTCATTCAGAGTCCCCTGGATATTGAGGGAGAGCGTTCTCCAAACTACTGGGTTTGCCACGGTGAAGTCATACTCATGTGGTTTTGTAAGCTATTCATGAGAAGTGGTGACGGCATCTTCCCTGACTCCTGATGATTCAGTTGACCTGAGCTGAGACTGGGGTGGGGGGGGATTTGACTTTGTTTGCTACTCAATTCCACTTTCACACCGACTCTCGCTTTCACTCCCTCGTTCTCTCAGACACTTTCTCTCCCTCTCCAATTCCCTCAAACACACAGAGATGCACACCTTGTTTGTGTGCAGGCTACTGTGGTTTGATAGCCCGCTCTCCCAGTAGATCATCAGACGTTGTTGTTGTTTGCCTGTATTGGTTGGAGTGTGTGCCTTGCATTTGCCTGGGCTCCTTGGAGGGAGTTTGTTTTTGTTCTCAATGTTGTAAACAGGGTGGGGCTCCATTCCCAAACCACTCAGTTGGAGATGGTTATTTTCACAGGAGTGATTTTTTCTTTTTTTGTTTTGTTTGTCATCTCGGTCAATAGATCAGCCTGGGATGGAATTATGTGTTGAAGCAGATAGTGTGGCTAACCATTTGCTGCATGTGCTGACTAGATAACCACTTTGCCACTGTTGCTTTTTGTGATTAAAGAAGCACAAATGTTGATATCTCTAACTTTCTGAGGGCTGGGTGATAATTCATTTGTATTTATATCGATCTCTATGATTATAATATGCCAACATTCAAATTTTACCCGCCTTTCAATTTTTTAAAACACATTAAACTATTAATGTATATTAAAATTATTAAACTCTTCCACAGTCATAATGTTCAAATATTGTATGTGATGATCACAACACTTTTTGTCCATATCCTACATCCCTAGGTTAGTCATATATTTTTGTGAGATAATAGTTCCCCTTGCTGTTCCCATGTATAAGTCTAACCATAGTAGATCACATTTGGTACTTTGAGTAAAGTTTTCACTCAGGTCTTGGCGTTGTTTTCTGACTTTGCTCAAAATTGTTTTTGCCAGACGAAAAGAGGGAGGTTGTCCTCAGATGTGGTTATATCAGAACTTTAATATTACTAGATTTCGGTTAAAGGCCAGGTCATATTGAGTTTAAGTCCCAACCCAGTTTCCAAAACAACATTTCTGTTTGTTATAACGAATTGGCTGAACACACCCCTGACTAGGAATGACTATGGCCTTTTCGATCCCACTAGTTTACTATGAACTTACACTAGTTGAACCATGGTTGAAAATGTCAAGTTGCAAATAAAAATGTTTGAGGTAATATTTGGCCGATATATATGGATTTATGTAGACGTGCAGCATGGTGGCTAAACTATTTAAGGCTCCTGCCTATCAACAAAGATTCCTGTTAAGGTGTGATACTTGTATGACTTTCACAGAACGGCTCGGCATCAGAGGCTGCGGATGTGTGTAAAGTCCCTATTCAGATGATGGGAGGCGACAGCCACAGTAGCTGCTGCTGATCCTGCAAAGAATCACACAGCAGCAAGCACAGCAGTCCGCTGTATGACGTGCAGCGAGCGGCAAGTTTGAAATGGTCAGCAGCTGGAAATCTGTTGTTTGTAGCGTTCGGTACCGAATTTGATACTTTTTAAGCAGCGACCGAATTTCCCCCTTTAGTATCGATTATCGAGAAATGCCTCATCATTCAATTCCAAATTTCAATACCTAATGACCAAATCTCATCAGCATCAGTGAGCCAACCAGAATGCAGCATGCTTCTACCAAGATTTAATAATGTTTGTGATTGGCTGTCTGATGTTACATGTCGTAGCGACACACAGGAAACACTCTACGCTACGCACAGAGATGGGGCTCACATAGTAGGAACTGAAAAATAAAGTTGATTTGTGCTGAAATGTGTAATATTGTCAATTCTTTTTGATGAAATTAATTTTATAAAATTGGTATTAAAAAAAAAGTATCGTTCAAGAACCGGTATCGAAGTCACAGTATTGGTATCGGTACTGGTATCGAACATTTTTTGAACAATTCCCTGCCCTAGGTGAGTGGGAAACGCGTCCTTACTCTATCATTCTAAGTTACTGTCAGGGTCTCATTACAATAAATAGAGAGGCGGGAAGCAGCTGCATAGGCTACGTAACGTTCAGGGGTGCATGATATATTGACTCAATACCGTTATTGCGATATCACGTTGCGCAATATTATATCGAAAGTGTCGCGATAAGTATGCAATATTTTGGAGCGCTGCATCCCGTCCTTTGGCTGTGCGGCTTAATTGTGTTTGATTTAGAGCCCGCTTGAAACGCTATAATGATCATGTTTCACTGGCCAGTTACCGTGCCACTTGCACATGATAGTGCACATTAGCGCATGGGTCCACTACGTGACAAACCCTGTGTGCCACGTGTGCATATTTTGACCGAGTGACAGTGTAGGTGAAGAAATGGATAGAGACAACTAAACGGAACAAATCACAGAAGCGAAAGAAAAGTTGTGTCCTGTTCTCTTTATTTACTGTATATATTTTATACTGTACAACCAGTAAACATGTCCTGTTCTGTAGACGTGGTCGTCAATAAAAACATGCATGCTAAGTAACTAGGACTACATTTGAAAATTAGCCGACTGGCTAACACTGGCGCATTTACAGAAATGTTGATTAACGTGCATTGTCCTAATAAAAAAAAAAAAAGAAAAAGAAAATACCATTATTCATGTTGTACGAGTCCAATATGACCTTGTGAAATAAAGCTTGTGTTGTAAGAAAACTTGTTTTGTATGAGTGTAGTAATGTATTCAACCATATATTTTATTAAAAAAAAAACTGCAGTGAAATAAATGGTTATGAATTAACCATAGCTGTTCGATTTATCAAATCAAAAACTTCTTGTCAATTCATCTTAAATGCAGTTTGTATGATTATAGGAGATGCTTCAGCAGCAGTGTGTGTGTGTGATAGCCTAGTGCTGACATTATTCCCCTGTTTCCTGAGACCGATGTGCTTCACCTCTGTACAGTAAGCATGCACATGCACCCTGGTAGTCAGGTGACATAACAGCAGGCGGTAACAACAGGCACACAGCTCTCTTGTAAAAACGTGATCTGTGAGGGGAAAAAAAGAGTCAGGGTCCACAGCGGTAAGGAAAAGAAAACGGCAGACTTTTTGGAGTTTAGTGATGAGCTTTTGTACACCATCACAAACGCATGCACGCTCTTGAACATCTCTTTCATAAACCAGAATTTGCAGTTGATCTGAATGAGTTAATGGTGACTTGGCTTCATGTCCCTGACACCGCTCGGCTTTCTTGTGAATGGGTGAACGCACGTTTATATTACGGATGGAAATTTAGTTTAATGTTATTGTGGCTTACAATGTGTTTATCTAAGTGACTACCCCACTGGTCTATAAAAAGACCTAAGATAAAGACGGAGAGAGAACAAGAAAAAGAGTGGGTGAGCAAGAGAGAATCTGAACTGGAACTGAAACTTTATTTGGTACTTGTTTTGTTCCAGGAACTATAAAAAGCATGAGAAAAAATCTAATTCTGTAGCAGAAATGTGAATAGAGCGTCAGTTGCAGATCTGTGAGTCTCCCTAGTAGACGCCGATGATGACCTGTTGTACAAGAGATGAACCTGTGACAGCAGTTGCTTATGAATTGGTCAAACACTGTGCTTGTTACAACACATTTGCGTGTGTGTGTGTGTGTGAAACATTTTATTTATTGTCTTATTTATATCTATTATATATTTAATTTTTTTAGTAAGTGAAACTGACATGTGACATTAAAGTGCCTTGTGCATCATGCACACATGTTCCAGAGTTGCTTTCCTCCCAGCTCGCTATGGTTAACCATTTACTATTTACTGTTTACAGCCTTTTGTTGGAGATTTACTGCACCTGTTGTAAACGCTGCTGAATGTGGTGTGGTGTAAGCAATCAGCTGTTCTGAATTATTGGATATTTTTCTAAAAGCCTTTTCATGTTCAGTATATGGAGTGCATGATGCACAAGCTTTTAATGTGTTGACCAATCAATTCCTCCCGCTGAAAACAACTCCCAGTTAGCAATGAGTAAATCAATCTTTTCATATCCTACTACAGACAGGTTTTTGCCGTGGGTTTTTAGTGCATCTTTGTGTACTTTATACACAATTGTATGCAGTGATTGAAGGGCTAATTCAAATAATTTTAATCACTCTGACCAACCCTCTTGCAGTGTCATCTTTTTTTTGCAAATTCCCCATAAAATGAATAGATGAGCAGTCTCTTTTTAGAGCATAATGGCTTCATTAGAATATGAGATAGATAGATAGTAGATGAAAACTCTGTATCCTTCATGCACTCTTTCTCTTTCACTCAGTCACTCTGATCTCTTTTATCAATAGCGGTCCTGTGTAAAAGACCTTGCAGGCCACAGTGAAGTGTTCAGTTGAACCTCACATAAACAGACAAGAGGATTGGAGAAAGCAAAGTTGAGAACAATTTGAGCAGTAGCCTACACTTTTTAGAGCAACTGGTGCAGGATCGACTGTTTCAGAGCCGGCTTAGCTAATGTATGAATGCTATGGAACCAATAATACATTTGTTTTGTTTCAGTTTACTTCTCTCCACCTTCATTGATTGCAGTGCCACACCTTTCTACCAAATTCACGGTGACCGCTATTTTTTTCCACCAAGTGAGATCATGCCATTGGAGGCTGTGTGTTGTGTTCTCATCAGGGCCAGGCCAACCACATAGTGCCAGTCAATATGTAAACAATGGTGGAGACAGTTTGTCATTGCCTAAGTGACATTTATTTATTGCTTGGCTGATGATTCATCTGAGAGATGTTATCTCACAAAGTGTTTTCAGGGTGCACTGTACTTATGGTGGTTTCAACAATTCACTCTGTGATCTTTGTCCACCACATGCACTGACATACTGTATATGCTAATATTGTAGGCCATTCTAGGCCACTCACTTCTTGTTTGGACTCATAAATAGGCAACTATTTTCCAGACCATGTGACCAGACTTGGAAAAACAAGTTCTTGCCTAAACAGACACTACTGTTGCTAACTACAACTACCTGTGTGTTGTCATCGGCACCCAGGTCTAAATGTTAAAATGTATGGAGGTGATCGCTTTAAATCTTAGTGGATTAATTATGCATGACATATATGTTGATTTACTGTGTCTTATCCCAATTGGTTTGCATTGCAAGCAAACTTTTAGTTTAGTTTATTATCTACACATATACAAAAACTACAGATGCACATATACAATGCACAAAATCAATAAAAGATGTGATGGAGAGATGCAAAAATATAATCTGGGCACTCTCCAATACATAATCCATTTAACATAGAAAGAAACTGACATACTTAAAAGGAGAATTACACACAATTTCAAATCAACAGAAAAATACAAAAGGTAAAATAATATTAGGAGTTGTTGAACATAGGAAGCTCTGTCCATGTCCAAAATAACGTTGAATTGCTACAGGTAAGGGATAAGACATTGTGCAGCTTGTTTATCATGTGTTCAGGTGCTTTGTAAGGAGTGAGTCTATAGAATGCCTTTTCTTTTCTTTTATTAATGGCAAAATGTGCTATGCATGGATGAAACTTAAGATAACAGTGTATATATTTGCTTATAATTTGCAATACAATTTAAATTATATGGCTAACTAATATTTCCATGGCAGTAGGGCTGGTTAATTTAACTGCCGTACTTTGTAAACAAAATAATAACATTTCAGGAAAAAGCGGCCTTTTTAGTATAGGGGTTATGAGGAGGCAATACCAAGACACAGAAGAAAGGTGGTTAGCTACATTGTGCAAGAACTATTTTCTCACTCATTCTGTGAGTATTTCAAAGTTCACATTCATAAAACAACAGATTGTAACATAACATATATAACGTAGAATCCGTCTGCTGATAAATGTAAGCCAAAATAGTCTAAAGGGAATCAACAGGGTGAAATATATAAATATAAAAAAAGATCTATACCAAACAGTGATGTTGGGTCATCCTGTATAGACAACCAACTATAGGGGCATTTTGTTTAACATTCTGAAATAAGTCTGTTTACTGGCAGTACAATAGGATTAAAGCATGTCATCCACGTTCTGCGTTGTTTCTGTCCTGTAATTTAATTGGTTTCTGCTAGGGAAAATAAAATGAATTGACATAGAATAATGATGACAAAATCAAGTGAAATATCTATTCCACTCTAACTCCAGCTAAATGAAAGTCACAGTTGCCTTTTTCCTTTTTATGCCTCTTTAGATGATGTACCATTTGGTCAGTGGCAACAGACTGCAGTCTCTCTTTTTTGTATAAAGTCACCTGGGTTACAATGAGGTTACAAGAAGCAAAAAATGTTGCTCGCTTTCATGTTCTGGGAGTGAAACCTTAGATATTTCTCTCCACTTGTGCTAATGTAAATGATTGCATGGAGTTTGTCCCTGCTGATTAAGGCTGTTTGGACTGTTCTTCTTTGGAACCGTGCCAATTGAATTTTCTGCCTTCTAACACGCTTGGAGGGTGGGGAATATGGTTCTCATTGGGCCTGAGGCTTGATCTCCTTCTTGCCTCCCCCAATCCTTTCACATCACTCTGACAATTAGCAAGCTCGACCATCCCCAAATGACACACGTAATTAAAGAGTTGGCATTATAATTACAATGTGTTTATTGTCTGTTTATGGGTTTTGTGCCGTGCATTACGCACTGGGAGATTTCTTTGGTGTAAATGGATTGAGGGCTGTTAATATACTTGGTGGTAAATGCGATTTCATGTGGTTAACATCTCGATATCTCCTTTATTAGCCCTTTGACAGTTTCTCTGTTTGTTGCACATACAACACGATTTGGCTTACAGCAGAAACTGGCTCCCGAAAACCCCCAAAATGATTTAGCCATGGGCTTTTAACAGGCACAACAGTAAATGCATGTTAAGTAAATGATGCAATTTATTCCCTTCTCCTCATTTCCAGGCTGGCTGCCACTGCGCTTCTGCCAGCTTTAAGTAAGTGGTACCCAGATGGTATTCACATGATGCCCACTTGGTTACAAAACGGTCCTGGGGAATGAAGCCGACTGCCACAACAAGCACCGGGTCAGCTGGTGAGCCTGTTGCATGTGCAAATGGGTTAATGTCGTGTCACTTTGCTGAGTTCTTTGGTTAGGTTGTATCTCAGGGGTCCTAAATGAATTGGAAAATAATGAGGAGGGCGGGTTAGAGAGATAAGGGAGAGAGATTCTCTGCAGGAGTTCGCTTTTTTTTTTTTTTCTCTGCTAATGTCGGTATTCTTGATTCCTCGGAAAAGAGCAAGGGAGGCAAGTGATGAGCTTCGCCTCTGGAGTAATATGAGTCTGTCAACAAAGCGATTTCTTTACCTTCTTATCTTTAAAAAAAAAAAAAAGGCAAAATCTCTTTTGTTTTCTTTTCTTCTCTTCTCTCCATGCGTTTTGCAGCTGTGCTGGTCTCCGGGCTGGCTGTCTCCTGGAGAAGTGGTGAACTGTGTCATCTCCAGCCCCTAACAACCAACAGCTGCAGCTCCAGCCATTGCTGCAGTTCGAGGTTTCTAACGCAGAGAAATAAATAAACAAAGCCCCTGAAAAAAAAAGATGGAAAAAAAAGACACCACAAACACACACACAGCTTATGCAAATTCTGGGGAAATGTGTTCGCGAATCGATAAGCCCTATTTGTGTATGAAGAGACTATAGGACAAGAGTGACCATTTTACACAGAGATATGCATTACTAAGTTTGCTATTTTATCTGCAGTAGCTACCCCCAAACATCTGTTTAGTGTTTTTTTTTTTTTTTTTTTATCTTCTACAGTACATGTTAAACCCACACGTTATGATGAAACACAAACTATTTGTTGTTGAGTTGTGACTTGAAACGACTCTGGGGAGGGTGCTCGTTGCTGTTTACGCAAAAAAATAAAATAAGGGACCAGATGTTCGAGGCAAAGTTTTAGTCACTGTGGTGGGAGAGGGGTCAAACTGACAGTAGGTCAGGGGTCAAACTGCATAAAAATCTGCAGCACCCACACAGTTAATTAGAGATGAGAGATTTATCGTGGAATGGTATTTATGTCACCATGTTAGGTTCTAGTTTAGCTGCTGTTCTGTCAAACTGTTCTTTCTTTTGTGAGATGTTTTTTTTTTCCCATGAAAAATGAAATCTCAACAGCTCGTCCCATTGTTTAGCTTTTTCTCCCAGTCACCTTGTAATTGTTTCTGTGTCATAAGCAGCTATTAGTATTGCTAGAAGATGGTAATGCTTTGAGAGACTCATCTCTTTGAGAGAATGGCTCTCTATCACACTCTCACATTCTTTTAAAAGGGAAAAGGAAGATGAATTTTGCCCATAAAGGCTGTATCACATGGGCTTTTTATCCTAAATGGCTCTGGGGATTGTTATCTGTGGGAAGTGTGTCCTGCCTCTGTCGTGTTCAATCAAGTGTCCACTTAGCTGTGACTGGGAGTAATTGTTCCCAAGTGGGCCACACACTGACCTGTTAATGTCTGCGTTGACCCTCTAACCTTGTCAGCACGTCTTGGGGAGGAGTTTAAATCATGTGGATCTCCTCCATGTCTTTACGCTACCGGGTCAAGTGGGCGTCGGCCCTGAAAGACCACTCTCTTGTAATTGTCCCCAGCAGCATGGGTCAACCATGGGTGTTCCCAAAGACCGGCTCCTATTAGATGAGGTGCTGGGAGTGGTGTAACTTAATGGGTCAAGCCATTGATCCGATACAGCACCAATGTCCCCCAGACAGTGCAGTCACAGTCTCTGACTGACTCTGGCTACATTGTAGATCCAAAGACTTTTTTTCTTTTTCAGTGTGATTTTTTTTTTGTCTCCTTTTTCACTCTCAATTTCGCTTCTTGTTGACAACTATTGCAGTGCTTGTTGAAAACGTGCCTGTTCGAAACGGGCCTCCAGTATTTGTTCTTTCAGCTTCTCCGAGAACCGCTTTACACTCGACACTGCGCTTCCTTGGCTCCAGAGCAATACACCTGCCATGAAATAGTCGTGTCCCCTCTAGCAATGCCAGAGTAGTCATCTGCTAACATCTCCAGTCTCTCAGGGCTCTCTTTCTCCATCAGTAGCATGAAGGTATTGTAGCGAGCGGCGGAGAGCAAGCTGTACCCAGCATGCCGTTCAGCGGTGTAACAGTCGGCTCTCTTCTCAATACATTACACAGTGTGTACATAACGCACTACTAATAAATATGTCCCGTAGATCTCAAGAGCTCCTTGGGTCCTCAGCAATAAACCCGCCAAGTGTGAGGTCGATCGGATGAACGGTTGTCATGAAAATCAAGTTCCCTATTGTAATTCATGGTGTGAAATGACGACGACAACAACAATAAATGTTTTCATATACTGTGTTTTCAAATGTACAGCAGGTGGCCCGTACTGATTTAATATAGCAAAAAAACATAATTTGGTTCACCTGACGACTGCTGCTAATTTTTGACCCTTTTTATACCTCTTAACATGGATGGACAGCTTCAAACGCCTGTCTCGTTTGCCTGGAAACTCACAAATGAGCGGCAACAAACACACACGCTGCAAAGTGGATGGATGTGAAGTTTCCTCAGAAACTGACACAGTTTGTAATTTGAGTGAAAAGAGGGGATTACAACCACGTTTCCAGAGTAAGAGCGAGTCTAGTGTTGAGCAGCTGGCATGCAAAAAGCCGCAAAGTTAGACTGCTTTACAGTCGGAGGTAAAAATGTTTAACTTTATGTCACCTTCTTAGCATGTAGTGTATCTCAGAGTGTTTGGTTGTTTAGTCTTTTTTATGGATACATTACGCAATAAAACCTAACCACTTTTTAAAATCCAGTGCTTGTTAATTTGCAGTAAAGACTCAAAATCAGAGCTGCCTCTTATGCACTTCCAAGCTTTTTTAACATTCTTTTTGTGAAACTGCACATAAATCCCATCTCTTTGAATCTTCTCATTAAGTAGTTACTGAAGCTTGAGTAAGTTGTACGTCGGAGACATGTCAGCGTGCTCGGCTGAAGCCACTGGGTGATCTCGTTCTCAAAGTGCGGGGACCTTTTAAAACAAGTGTTCCTTTGGAAGGGCATGGAGATTCACAGCCATAAAACCACGGGGGGTGGGGGGTAGTTGTCTGTTGGGATCAACATATATTGGGGAGTAATGACAGGGATGCAACCAAGTAATCACGAGTCTTATGTGGGGCTGATGGCAGGCCTAGGAATGCGGACAGGCTGTGGAAACAACGGCTGCACTAATGGAGTTAGTTGAATTCCACACTGTTGAATTATGAGGAGTTAGAACGTCGGGGCTGGGGTTTGTTGTGTCTGGTTGGAATTACACCACTACACACAGGAACAGAGTTATAGATTTAGTTTTTTGACATGTTTTCTCATAGAGCAGGCCAATTAACTGGGGGCTGAATTGCTTTGCTCTGCTGCTGTAGCCACATTAAACAGCAAAGTGGTACACACATATATCATAGGGCAACAAGCCACACATGCAGCCATGGCTCCTGTGACAGGGACAAAACCAGAAGCCATCTATTCTGCTGCCTCATTTGCATGATCTGAACCATATCTGGAAGTCATTAGCATCTTTCCACTTGTTTATCTGGCTACAGATGAATGCTTTTGAGCTTAACGCCATGTTTTTGAATAAACAAAATGTTGTTTCATATGTTTTTTGTAGTGGTACAAGTCATGCATCATTTATGTAAAAAAAACAACATGTAATATTATGAATATATGAGTTTTTTACTGAGGTGGAGACCACTGTGGGGTTCATAGGTCAGTGCATTACTGTGAAGTCAGTCTCCAGAGAAATCAGACCATCATCAGAAATCATACCAACATGTAGCTTTGTAGTGTGTTACAGTAGTTTAATGACCTTTTTTGTAGTAACTATCTTATCACGTTAGCTTGTTGAAATTTAAATTTTGTAATGTGCCATTGCTTATTTTTAGGTAATTCTTTTTTTTCTTATTTGGGAACATTATTACAAAAAACGACAACATAGGCTACCACCTGTTTTATCACAGTTGACATAACGTACAGCTATATGGAATGAATGCAGCACGTTTGTTAACATGGGTATTGCAAAGGTTCTCCCAACAAGTGAACAAAGGGCAACCGTGTGCATGTTTACTGTTTTAAGGTGCGAAATAAGCCACAGAAGCTGTTACAAACACTTCTGTCAGAGCTACTTATCTGCATGTTCAGATATAAAAGATAACTTGGTATGCATGTAGGCCAAGATATAGCAACAGGAATCAGTGTGTCATAACATATCAAATACTTGTGGCTGACGATCACTTTTACTTTTGCCTGTTCTTATGTCATTTCTGTACATGTGGGCTCAATGGATTAGGGTAGGGGCTTTCCCCACCTTTTCACTTCCTGTTTGTAATAGTTATATCTTCCCCCCCCCCACTCTCTCTCTCTCTCTCTCTCTCTCTCTCTCTCTCTCTCTCTCTCTCTCTCTCTCTCTCTCTCTCTCTCTCTCTCTCTCTCTCTCTCTCTCTCTCTCTCTCTCTCTCCTCTGTGAAACCCCAGTGGTCCTGCCCCCAAGACCGTGAGCTGAATTCTGATTGGAGGAAATGGAGTGCCTATCTGTCCTGCACCAGTGATCAGGGTATGTGGCAATCCTCCCACTAACCCATATGTTATTTCATACAGTAATGTGAGTGCTGTTTGTCTGTGAAGTGACTCCAAAGCAAAGTTAGGTCTGACTACTACGCTTATTTGTATCGGGCCATAATAAGCTGAAAGCAGATCCCAACAGATGTAGCCTGACGTTACCCTTTCATCACCTTTTTATTGCTCAGCTGTTTAGGCCAATGAGCATGGATGTGAATGATAAAGAAATAAATACAACCCCAAATCAGAAAAAGTTGGGACAGTATGGAAAACACAAATAAAAAAAGAAAGTAGTGATTTCTAAATGTACTTTTACTTGTATTTCATTGCAGACAATACAACAGCACATAATTTAATGTGTTCCTCATGATTTATATTGTTTGTTTTTTTCAAAAAAACCAAAATTCCTATTTTGGTTCTTGCAACACATTTCAAAAAAAGTTGGAACAGTAAAGCATTTACCACTTTGTAATGTTGCCATTCCTTTTCACAACACTTAAAAGACGTTTAGGGACTGAAGACACCAAGTGATGAAGTGTTTCAGGTGTAATTTTGTCCCATTCTTGCTGAAAACAAGTCTTAAGGTGGGAAACAGTACGGGGTCTTCGTTGTCGCATTTTGCGCATCAAAATGCGCCACACATTCTCTATTGGAGACAGGTCGGGACTGCAGGCAGGCCAGTCAAGTACCCGTATCCTCTTCCTCCGCAGCCAGGACTATGTAATGTGTGCAGAATGTGGTTTTGCATTATCTTGTTGAAATATGCATGGACGTCCCTGGAAAAGATATATATTGTGCTCCAAAATCTCTATGTACTTTTCAGCATTAATGGTGCCATCACAGAAGTGCAAATTACCTTTGCCAAGGGCACTGACACAACCCCATACCATGACAGACCCTAGCTTTTGGACTTGTTGCTGGTAACAGTCTGGATGATCCTTTTCTTCTTTGGTCCAGAGCACACGGCGTCCATTTCTCCCAAAAAATACCAGAAATACTGATTCATCTGACCACAGTACACGTTTCCACTGTGTGATGGTCCATCCCAGATGCCTCCGAGCCCAGAGAAGTCGATGGCGCTTCTGGACACTGTTGACATAGAGCTTCCTTTTGGCACAGTACAGTTTTAACTGGCATTTGTGGCTGTAACTACGTATTGTGGTACTTGACAAAGGTTTGCCAAAGTAGTCCTGAGCCCATGTGGTGATATGGCTTATAGATGAATGACGATTCTTGATGCAGTGCCGTCTGAGGGAACGGAGGTCACAGTTGTTCAGCTTAGGCTTGCGCCCGTGTCCTTTACGTACTGAAATTCCTCCTCATTCCTTGAATCTTTTAATTATGTTATGCACTGTTGAAGGTGAAATAAGCAAATGTCTTCCTATCTTTCTTTGAGGAACATTGTTTTTAAACATTTCAGTAATTTTCTCACGTATTTGTTGGCAAACTGGCGATCCTCGGCCCATCTTTGCTCCTAAAGGACTAGACCTTTCTTGGATGCTACTTTTTGTTCCAAATCATAATTACAATCACCTGTTGACATCACCTGTTTCAAATCACATCATTATTTAACCAATTTCCCTGATTACTAGCCCTTAATTGCTCCTGTCCCAACCTTTTTTGGAATGTGTTGCAGGTCTGAATGACAGGAAAGGATGTATATTTACAAATGAAATTAAGTTCACCAGACAAAACATGAAATATTTTGTGTTCACATTGTCTGCAATGAAATACAAGTCAAAGTACATTTAGAAATCACTGCTTTTTTTTTATTTGTGTTTTTCATACTGTCCCAACTTTTTCTGATTTGGGGTTGTAGTACAGAATAGGGCTGAATATGTTGGGGAAAATATCTATTTATGATTTTACTGGCCAATGTTGCAATTGTTTTGTATAAATAAACTCCAGGACTGTATTTGTGGAGACTGGTTCCAATTCCCTAGAGCTATTAAATTAATAAGCTTAGAACAATGATATGATATTCTTACATGTGAATAGAAGATCCTGACAGGGATCTGTCCACCATCATTTTAATAATTATCGATTCGTCAATGGACTAAATGGTAATCAGCACCTTGTCTGATAATCAATCTTTTTTACACATTTTTTAAACAACAAATTGACTGGTTTCAGTAGGGCTGGGCGATATGGAGAAAATCAGATACCACGATATGTTTTACCCAATACCTTGATATCGATATCGCGGCGATATTCTAGGGTTGACAATTGGTGCTTTAACAAAATATCTTCACACTTAGATTTTTGATAAATAATCATCAGTAATGTGGACATAATGTCCAAGTGGGGAAAAGGCAAATAATTGAACAGCTAGAACAGTCTGGTAAGTTCAGAAGAGTACATCACTTTACTGTAATGCAGCCTTTCAAACCAGTAAAAGACAACACTTATGTCATATCACAATATTACGATATCCAAAATCTAAGAAGATATCTAGTCTCATATCACAATATCGATATAATATCGATATATTGCCCAGCCTTAAGTTTCAGCTTTTTAAATTTGAATTTGAAAAGCTGGTTTTCCTAGTCTTCTGTGAGAGTAAACTGAATATCGTTGGGTTTTGTACTGTTGGTTGGATCTACAAGACATTGTGGTTGTTGGGGTCTGGGAACTTGTGATTTGTCATTTTGTAGACCAAACAATTGAAAGATGAATTAAGAAAATGATTGGTAGATCAATCAATAATAAAAAAAAGGTTGCAACCCTATTAGGCTATAACTAAAATGGAAAATTTGACTTTTTCAAATAATGTTTTAAAATAAAAATGAATAATTGTCCAGAATACTTGAGGATCTTCATCTACAAAGTGCATAATGAGCTCAGATGTTTTGGTTATAAAATTAAAATGCATAGCTCAGAGTCTTTTGTGTTAATGTAGTAAAAACCCAGACATTTTTAGTGCTTAAGGCAGGGCCGAGTCCAAAAAGGTTTGAGTTAACTTTAAGTAAATTCAATTTTACTTAAGTCACATAGCCTAAAATTGAAGTGCAACCTTACATATTAGATGTTGAGTCTTTTTATTCCGGTGTAACAAGAACATTTTGGACTGCCGATGGAAAATGTAACAAATAACAAGCAGCGCAGGTATCATTAAAAACATAAAGACATGTTCCCATTCTTAAAGGAATATGCCACCGTTTGTTGAAATAGGGCTTATCACGGTCTCCTCTAGATGTAGATAGGTGGGCAAACGCATTTTTTGTCTCAGTGCATATGCATTGTCTCAGTCCGGCGGAGCCGCTGCTAGCTTAGTTTAGTGTAGTGAATGGAATCCTTTGTTGCCGTTAGCATGTCGTGAGTAAAAGTGAGCCAACAACAACAAAAAACAACCTAATTACTTATTGTGGACTGCGTATTCACGAGTATATTGATTTGGGACTATATTGGGTGGAAGTAGCCTACAGCTGAAGCACTGCTACTTGGCGCAGAGATTACGCAACTGTTACAGCCGAGGCTCTGACCCAAAACACAGAGAATCACAGACAGACACAGTGGGCAAAGCATGAGGAAATACGAGGGAAGTATTGATGTGAACAAGCAAGGTAGCTATCACACTGGGAGCCAAGTTACCACAGTGGTAGCTGTAAGGATCTGGCGCTGAAGATGAGTTCCGCCTGGGTCTAAATACTGCAGCAGTCCTTAGTTGAATCGACTACAGCTGTGCAGGCAGGTAGATCGCCCGGCCACGCCCCTTGACCTACTTTCAGGCAGCGCCAGCAACACACACAGGACGGAGAGAATGGCTGCCCCCATAACAGCAGCACCTGAAACCCCCCAACTTCCGTCAACATACCGGCGTGAATAGCTGGCTATATTCCCTACAGTAGACAGTGAATGGCGATGAACGTGGTGGATTTTGTGAGAGACGAAGAGGATGACTTCTCAGACAGTCAAGACCCAGAAGCATACCTCTACGAACCAGAGTTTTCAGAAGAGGAGCTGCGTGCTTTGGGAATAAAACGACAGGAAGAGGAGGTAGCGATCGCTGAACAGCCTGAGGACGTGAGGATGAAAGCCAACACGATCTGGTGGTGTGAGTGTGCGGTAATATGCCAACATAATTATGCCGAGTGAAATGGAGTGTCTGTGATGTGGCGAGTGGGACAAGGTACCGGCGGACCAGGCTCAACGTGTCAGATCAAGATGAGCGTGCTGCCCACAATTGTGTCACGTTTACTCAGGATTTCTCGCCATTGATCCATCCTGCAGTCCTCGACTTTTTTCAACTGGGAAAAACACCGAATGGCCCCAATAAACAGCTGTCCACAGAGTAAGTGATTACTGTAAACATGACGCATGGTTATTTTACGGGATAGATCGACCCATACCTGTACTCACACAGAGGTGCTGTGTGATCTCTGCGCCAAGTAGCAGTGCTTTGGCTGTAGGCTACTTCCACCCAATATAGTCCCAAATCAGTATATGCCTAGGAAATCGTCTAGTCTTATTTTGCATTGATATTTGTACTCGTTGTGAATACGCAGGCCACATTAAGTAATTAGGTTGTTTTTTGTTGTTATTGGCTCACTTTTACTCACGACATGCTAACGGCAACAAAGGATTCCATTCACTACGCTAAGCTAGCAGCGGCTCTGCCGGACTGAGACAATGCATGCACTGAGACAAAAAATGCGTTTGCCCACCTATCTACATCTAGAGAAGACCGTGATAAGCCTTATTTCAACAAACTGTGGCGTATTCCTTTAAACTTATTACTTGTCCTGAAGAATCCATAGTACAAAGTGCTCGCTGACATTGTGTCTGTGGCCAAAATGAAAATGTTTGTTTGAAGCCTGATGAGGCATATGACGCAGCCAGGCATATCAAATTTTATTCTTAATCGTCACATACACACAGTACAATGTAGTGAAATTCTATTACTGTATTTAACCCATCCTAGGTATTAGGAGCAGTGGACAGCTATACATACAGTGTCCGGGGAGCAACTTGGGGTTCAGTGTCTTGCTCAGGGACACTTTGACATGTATACCGAGGACCACTACCGAGACAATAGAAAAACCGTCTCAAATACTACAGCCCTGGCTTAAGGGTATTATTTATCTTTGCATCTTTTTATTTAACTATTAATAAAGTACAGAAAATAAGGTTATTTTCAGGCTAAAACTGCTAGTTCATATTATTTGTATGATCTTGACATTATGACGACTTGAAAATCTATGATAATATAATAATAATAGAATACAAATAATGACAATAGTATACTGTTAATTGCACACGTGAAATCAATAATTTATTTGCTATTGAAGCAGATTGCCCTCTACCTGAATGTTGCATCGTCAGCTGCTTTGTGTTCGTGACTCTCCTTTGTTTTTTTTTATATCTTTGCCGTACTGTAGTCTTTCTGTCCCTCCGCTCACCTCTGTCTGCCCTGGTAGCCCTGATTGGCTGAACACTTTCTGCACTATAGTCTGGCTGCTTGCCAGCCATGCTGCCAGTGGCTGCCGTGCCCCCTGATCAGAAGAGAATGTGACATTTGTGCAGAGGTAATGGAATCTGCGTGCAATTAAATCTCTGACTGTGAAGAGGAGTCTATCTCCTCCATGCTCCCCCCCGTCTCCTGCCAGTGCCAGCAGCAGGGGGGGTTAGGCACAATGATGAAACCTTCCCAGCAGGCCCGTCTATTTCCCAATCTCCATGTCAGGTTGTGTTTTTTAACTTTGCCGCACTGTCCCTGCCTCTAACTGGCAATTAATTACAGAAAACGTCCATTAGGAATCTGTCCAAATATTGCGTAATAATTAATATTCAATTATATAAAAAAAAATTACATTACAGGGCTGCTGCATTACCAATGCTTTAATGAATTCTGCAGCAGGTGACAGTTGTTATTTTGTGGTGACTGTTGTTGGGCAGTTAAGTGTGTTTTGATAAAAAAATTGTAGGGGGAGTGGTAGAGAGCAAGACAGAAAGGAAAGGAAGCAGAGGGCAGATTCATGCATGGATGAGCAGAGGGTCATACTGTATCTCTCTGCTCCTCTTTCTCTGCTGCCCTGCCACTACACTTAACGCCTCATTTGTGGGCTTTGTGGCCAATGGCTTGAGTCTGTGATCTGTTGCCATAAAAGGCAGTTTTTTCCTCTCTGCTGATGGGGCACTTGCCTGTGGGTTAATACCAGACCCCCTCTATAGGCAGACTCATATCTAATGGAAATGTGTATCCCCATCAGGGTAGTTCATAAACATAAAACTCTCAGCTGCCATTGTACTTGGTGGAGCTGGTTGGGAAGGACAGAGCCACGCCATGCAAGCATTTCCCCTGAACTAGGAGTAGTTCCTTTCTGTGTTCCTTGTCCAAACTGGGTGGACTGAGATGCAGGATTTCCAGGTCAAGGTTTGGCTAAATCCTCCCTGTGTCGCTCACACCCTGTGTGGGTCTGTCTAAATGGCACCTACACTTCTCTTCAGATCAGACACTGGACACAATGTTCAATATGAATTGGGAATGCATGTTCCAGTTCCTTTTTAAAACAGTGGACAATTACATTTTATTTTCACATGCTACTGCTGCTGCAGAACCCAGCTTTAATGTGACTGTTTTTCTGTCACGTTCAACTTTTTTTCACAGTCAGCTTGCCTGGTAATGCATTTTGTCATGATGAATTATTAATGTCAGCGTTGGTTGAAGGGAGTGTTATCTTAGAAAATAAGAGGGTCACTCTGTTTCTTTTTTTTTTCCTTCACCCAAGGGTTAATTTGAACCAACAATTAAAAACAATCCTCCCTATTTTCTTGCTGCACTATGGGTCATAATGCAAACTGCTGGGTCTCAACTTTATTCACCAACATCCTGCAAATACAACACTATTCCTCTCGGCTCTCTTGGTTTTCCGCTGTTGCAGATGACTTGGCTGTGTAGTGGGATAAAGAGGAAACGGCTTAGCTTGGGGAAGGAGGGAGAAATAGGCTTGCTCCATTAATGTCATTTGAATGGTGAATTAGATCAGTCTGACAGATAGATGCGGAAAATTGTTTTAATTGTATAATCATCTGTGGCTAGTCACTTGTGCGGAAATGTGCTGTGATGTGCGTGAAGGCCAGGGAAGAGCACATTTTGGCCTTTATGTGCTGATTTTGTCTTTGTACAGGAAATGAACAACAATCGGGGGTCCTGAGGATAAACATAAAACACACCCAAACTCCCCCCCCCCCTCCCCCAGGCAGGTTGTCAGGTTGTGACATGCTCAGTGAGATGAGAGGCAGTCGTCAGGCACAGAGGAGGGCAGCTTTAAACAAGATGGCACAACTTAACACAAATGTAACAGCTATACAGAACGGCTCAGAGAGCACTCGCTTAATCATATTCAGCTCATTCCTGATAAGATGTAAAATGCGAGACAACGGACCGATGGCACTAATTTTTTGGCTTTGTATCTGCCGCTTGTTCTCTACTGTTTTTTTCCTCTCCTGCAAAACATTCCCATGAATGACTTTGCATGAAGTACCTATCTTAACTGCCAATTTGGTTGGAAAATAATAACAGTTATCATCTCTTCCTGTTTCAGACAGGGAGCTGCTATTTCAATGAAGAACTTATGTTTTGTTGTATACAGAATGTTCAACTGTGAGGCTAATTTAGCTTAGTCTTACTTTCTTCATCCTTTTCTCTCAGATCACTGTTTTTATGGTTTTGAATAGAAGTAGTCTCGCATTGCATCCTTTGCATGTAGAATGTCATCACTGTTAAAGCAGCAAACTGCTTAGAATTAAATATTGCTGCTGTTTTACCAAAGGCTTTGTGGTGGGATTAAACAGTTTAGGGCTGAGGACATCCTCGTCTTTATTCCAGTTGACTAATATTTTGCGATTTATCAGTGAAAGAATTTGTTGATTTAATTGGCAATTTTATGAAATATGTGAGAGAATGTATACATCAACAAGCCAACCGTTATTACACATCCATGGAGCCGACGCACAGGACGGGCGTCCGCTCCATGTCTTCGGTACGCACGTGCCTCATGATATTTTGCATACACAGCGACAGAAACGGTGTCACGCACCATGCATATGTTGAATACACAGCAGCTGCTGCAGTTTACACGTTAGCGAGTGCACGGTGGAGAGACAGAGAGGTATGAAGTATCAGTAAAGTTATAGCTATGAACGTACCAGTGCAGTCTATGTGCAGTTTATCTGTCGCTGTCAGTGAATAAATGCTACAACTCCTCAAGACCCAGGCCAAGTTCCTGTGTCTTGCTTGCTACCTGTGGGTTAAAGTGAAGGGGTTAGCCACAGAGCGAGTGACACTTTTAGCACAGGCTCACTAACTTAAGGTGGGCTGGCTTTAAAGTAGATTGACTATTCTATTAGTGACAATACTGCTCCTCCAAGTTTAGCTTTAGTAATCTCTCCCTCGCTGCAACCGACAACCACTAAGTTGCATGCAAATAATTACCAGTGACGTCCCTAATAAACAGATGAGCTTTAAAAATCCAGGGAAAACCCTGCATGCAGATAAAGCCCCCTTTGAATTGAATTGAAATCAAGTGTTTCTCCGTGAAGGGAGAGCGAGAAAGACAGGTGCGCAACAACCAGCTATTTTTCCGCGAAGGGATAGTCAATGAAACACAATGAGATTCGATTGGGAGATTGGCAGCCAGCTCCTTTTGATTTAAATCGTGGTCACCACTACGTATTTTCTTGCCTTTGTTTTGGTAGTTGTGGTGTTGTTTGGTGTAGCTTCATCGTCTTCTTGACGCTTAGCTGCCAGTTCTTTTCACAAACTTGTCAATACTTTGCTAGCATGCAGTGCTGCAGAACCATGCTATATATATATATATATATATATATATATATATATATATATATATATATATATATATATATATATATATATATATATATATATATATATATATATATATATATATATATATTAGTGTCGCCACCCCCTAGAGGACACGCCCCCCAGTTTGGGAACCACTTAGTGAATGGTTTTTCAAGCCGGTTGGGCTAAGCCCAGGCCAAACACTGATGCGCTGCAGTCAGCAGCTGCATGCAATTTTCAGCTCAACTCATTCAAGTGTAATAAAACAATGTAAGGAGTGCTGGAGGACTGGTGGCCTGGATGCTCTCACTCTTGAAGGAAAATTTGAAATAGAACACAAGACAACAGTATAAACAATAAGTGGAGCTGCTACCATATAAATTCCCTTCATTGAGTAGTTGCTTCTGTTCCTAATTTGACACATTTTGTCATTACCCAGGTTTGCCATCACAACAAGCAGGTCTTTGATACTTTATCATATCATGGATATTCACACACTGAGCTGTTCTGATGAGTCTTGCAACACAAAGCAATTCATGGACTGAGAGCTTGTCATGTCTCAGTTGTTGCCTAGTCATGCTCTGTTGCTCAGTTGCACCTCCTGTGATAATGCACAGGGGATTAGCAGTTAACAAGGCAGCAGCGCTCCTCTGAGGATGTCGCACGTGGCTTTGAATGTCTCATATGGTACTACATAAAACGGAGGGGGAGTACCACCAAACGGTGACTCCCGCGCTACACAGGGAGCCTCCTCCTGGATAATGTAGTAATGAAAGGTGACAGGAAGGACTCAGGGTCTGGAACGAAGCCGGGGCAGCTGGTCAGAGCAAGAGAATAGGAAGCAGTGTGCACCCGGGCTAAAGTGCAGCGAGAAGCAAATTAAAGCTCATATCTGCCATCTCCCTCGCCTCCCTGCACTTTCCTGTTTGGACTTGAAGGTGATTGGGAGCCAAGGCGGTGACAGTTGACGGAAGCTACGCGGAGGAGAGAGTATTTATTTACAGTGAGATGCAGCGATGCTTGTTCAGGATGCGGTTTCACGCAGGATGTGCCTCCCCCTCCCTCACATCCCCCCCACACACCTCCTCCCATCTTTCTCATCTCCACCCTCACACTACAATCCCCAGGTTTGATCAAGAATGGGAAGTGGGTTATTGGGGAGGAGGGTTGGCCTGCTGCAGGGCCAGGCAGCCTGTATTGTGTAAGAGGCTGGGTCTGGATACAGCCAGCAGAGAGTCCACTCAGCATGCCTTCCTGCCTGGCCCAGGAGGTGGTACCAAAGTCAACACAGGCCACTGGGAAAAAGGAGTGTGAAGCATTAAGATTGCATTGTGTGACAAAGATTGTCTTTAGCAAAAGGAAAACGGTGATCTATGTTTGAAGTAGAGAAAACGAACAAAATTTACCACATACGAAAAGTGTAAGTATAAAAGAGAGTGTGTGTGTGTACCCTGCCAGGAATTCCACCTTGTAAAGCCAGGGTTGGGTGGGGTGGGGGGTTTAAGGGTGTGTAAATCCCAGTAATTACACTGTACGCTGTGGTTGCAGTAGAATTACCTTTGTCGTCACCCTACAATACAGTATTCACATTACAGTAAACTGCTCATTTTAAAGATGCAAGTATGTGCACAATTATTTCATACCACCCAAGAGTAGATATGCAGGAAATGTGACTTCATTAGTCAGATAGACTTGAACATGTAGTACGTTTTCACCTGGCCATCCCTGGCTTTCATCTTGTGGGATGTTGAGCATGTGTAAGCATGTGAGTGTGCCGAAAAGGTGAGCCATACAGATCTCTGCCCACTAGCTGTCATGTCGGCATTAATCCTCCCAAAGTTTCAAAGGCAGGTTTTATGACCTGCCTTACGGCCTCATCTATGTGGACAGCGGCATCAAAACTCTGGAGAACCTGCTTCATAAAACGCACATCTGTTAAAGCCTAAATTGTAAAACAGCCCCCGCGTGTCCAGGCAGCTTTGAGTTAATAATACACTCAAAGTACAGCTTTTACCACTCCCTGCAGCAACAACAGCAGTGATTGTCTTATGGTTACTTCTTTTTGATCTGTTTTGCCCTCTGCAGTTTTATGTATTTTTCAAAGTTTTTGACCTTTTTTATATTGGTGTCAAAACAGACTGTAGAAAGCCAGCAGTGTCTTTGCTAGAATTTGTTTAGGTTTACTGGGGGGGATGGGAGATCCTTTTTTTTCTCTCCATCTATTTAATTTTACAGTTATGTTGAAGCGTGGCATCCCATCTAAAATGCACAATAATTAAAAAGAAGCTGCATAAAATCTTGTCTTTGTAATGTTTCAGACTGAACTCCTGACAAGTTGCTTAGATTGATCTACTTTTGAATACATTTAATCAAGTCAACTTTTAGGCAACACTAGCTTACCTTGCTTGCATAGTAAACACTTCAAGAGGTTTTCTTTTTCTTTTTTTATATACAGGTCCATGTCCTTCACATTAAACAGCTTCATTTTGAGTGACAGAATGACGTGTTGTGCTAACAAGGCAGGCGTAGCAGGCTAGTAGTATTACCAAATAATGGCAAGTATTACGCTCAGTCTTGAGGTGTAACACAACAGCCCAAATACTATTAAGAGATCTGTGAGTGATGCAACTTAAGCAGCAGTTGTTATTACAGGGACACAGTTATTACACACTTTTTTCAGTTCAGTCTCCTAAAGAGGAAGTGTGGTTTCTCCCCTTAAGGTATTCAAATATTGCTCTTATTGTACTGTAACACCCCCCCCCCCCCCCCCCACACACACACACACACACACACACACACATACACACACACACACACACACACACACACCACACACACACACACACTCTGCACCTGTGGTTTAGCTGTGGGCCAGGGTACAGACACTTAGCTTTGGACCTGACAGAAGCAACACGATGTAACATACACAACATAGATCTCTGGGCTGATTTGAGGTTTGTTCAAAGGCATCTGGCAAGTAACCTGAAGGAGAACTGTCATGTTCAAAGTTTAGGGGGCCAGGCAATCGGCATTCGTTTGGAACTCAGGGATTATCTGTAAAAGCATTTTTATTAAATGGTCAATATGGGCTGACTGTATGTTCAGCAGAACACGTCATACATGCTTCTTCTTTTAATTGAAGCTCATTTAAGAGCTTTAAAGTATTGCAATGCCTGTTGTAATACTGTTTCCCTATTCTGGACTTTGTGTACAATACTCAGATTGATTTGAATTTTATTAAAATTATTGTTCTGCCTGACATAACATCATCAGTATAGAAGGACTGACAGCAATGGACAGCCAATGTGAATTGCATGCACAGTTAAAGCTGGTAGAAGGTTTGAGTGAATCTGTAACATTTGTATCAATTGGCGTAAATAAGTCAAAACTAACCCTGTTCAAAAACAAGTGAATGTAGCCAACACGGAGAAGGCCAAATCAATACCCGATTGTATTGTTAAGTGTTCCTCTCAGGTCAGAAGGTGCAGCTACAACACCTGTTCCTTTTTTTTGTGTCTAGTGTTGCTTTCTGTAATTGATAATAACAACATGGTAACATCTTGCATGTATCGGAAAAGATTTGTTATTTACTGTAATAGCAAAAGCTGGGTCCTGGCTTAATTGATGTTTTGGAACATGAACTCAATTGGATGAGTCATTAGGCCTATTACCAGAGTTTCATGAAATGCCCCAAACTAAAAAGAAGAAGAAATAATTCTGTTGTGGAATATTTCCTTCCTAGGATAACAGGAGGTTGGACTGGTAAAAGGCAAATAATATATGTGTGAGATTGATCAGTGAGTAGCGACCCCATTATCTCCTGAGATGTTAATTACACTGTGCTCAGCTTACATGTCAAAAGGCAGATAATTGAAGAAGGTAAAATATGTGCCACACTTTATTTATGCTGTCACTTGGAGCTGGTGGAAGATCGTCTCTCTTATCTGCTTTTATTCCTCTTCTTTCTTCTCTCCTTTTTTTGTGTCCATGATGTATTTATTGTTGGGTAATATTACATTGTCAGAGTTGATCATTTTGCAGGGATATTATTCATTACAGCTGTGTGTGTGTGTGTGTGTGTGTGTGTGTGTGTGTGTGTGTGTGTGTGTGTGTGTGTGTGTGTGTGTGTGTGTGTGTGTGTGTGTGTGTGTGTGTGTGTGTGTGTGTGTGTGTGTGTGTGTGTGTGTGTGTGTGTGTGTGTGTGTGTGTGTCTTTTGCCCTGTCTGTATTTGCTGTCCTTTTTAAAGGTGTTTGACAGGACTGCACTCTGGCTCCATATAGGCTCCAAGCTGAGAGAAGTTTCAACTCGTCAAATGTTATTGTATGCGAAGAAAATAATTAAACTGCCATTTACATTATTAAGATAAAGTTAGTGTTAGAACAATCTTGCCTGGTTGTTGTCATCAATGCAGCTGCTAGATGATGACACACATATATAAAAAAAGAAGAGGAATAAAAAGGATAAACATTTTTGGGAGA